>JASAMW010002935.1:0-43026 GCA_030247985.1 Epsilonema sp. ZAB3_2
GAAGAAGTCCATGGGCCACTCAGAAGGCCACGCTTGGCTAACTGTCGCCGACTTGGAGAGGCGCCAATATAAACATCCGGCCCGCTGGGCATACTTCAATGATGGAGTGGCGCCACGGAGGCGGGATGCAGACGGCGGCTTCAACATGCGGCTTGGCCCTGATTGGATGGATGCACGGCCCTGATTGGCCAGATATTTTAAGCGAGCGGAGCGTGTGAAACACCTGCCGATTTCTTGTCAGTTTATGTGACGTGACGTGTTGAAGTAAAGCTGTTCGGTGTGATTATTGCGGGCGTGTTTTATTGTGTTATTCTGAAAGCCTCACGGCGCCTCTTATTCCAAGAGGTTACTTTTGATTACGCACATCCATACGTCATCCTGTAATATTGTATAATCCTGTGTTTATTCTATCGGTTTATTTCCTGACAGGTGGATGACTGCTATTGTCATCACGAACTAGGCTGCTTGCTAATAGGCTGTAGTTTGTCTTCGTTGGCACAATTACGCAGTGGCTCTGCTGGGCGTACGACAGCTCAGGTTGAATTCTGCAACAGGCAAAGCACTGGCACGCTCCCTGTTGCATCTGGAGGCTTCCTACCGAGCGACCTGTCGGGTGTAAGCTTGAGAATTTTCGCAGTGTATACATACAGTGTTCGTGTGTGGTGTGTGATCAATAGCAGAAGCTCACTGCAGCCCGTTATTGATCACATCGTTCATTTCATCCGTATCCGTCACATTTACTGCGTATCCTAGACTAACGTAACAGTTACTCTAGTGACGAAACATGTCGTCGTCTGACGAAAAGAAGACGACGAAGGGAGACTCGGGTGACGGGACTACTCTCGTCGACCCGAACGCAGGTAAAGATGATGTAAATACAGAAGTGAAGACGGGCGAAACAGGTGATAAACCTACTCCGCCCCCGAGATATACCCCGGATACGCCGTCTAGCTCGAAACAGCAGCAGACGTCTACACCGGAAGAAGCTGTATATATGAGACAGATAGAAGACGTCGCTACTTCTCTTGGAACAATGGCAGCGGCACTGGATGAACCCTCCAATACAGAACAAGTCGCAGAGCAACTTGCAGCGGCTAAAATGGTATTGGACATGATTTCATCCGTACTTCAGACTGACGAGTTGCGGCAATGGCAGGCACTCGTATCCAATCATAAGAGAGGAGCTAGACAGCGAGGCCAGGTTTACCAGCCTCGCAATTGGCAAGAACATTTGATGTGCACATGGGACAAACTGTATGCACTAAATGATATTTGTGTTCAACAACGGAAGGAGAAAACGGCTTTGGCTGCCAAACAACAGCAAATAGCCGAACGTTGGTACGCGGAGAATAAAGGGACAGGTGGTAGGCTGGAAGTAGACTCGGAAGGCGGCGTTAGGGCTCGATTCCGTCATCAATTGCGCTCAGGCACGCAGTACAAAAGCGAGTACGAGTCCGAACCCCTGGGACTAGCTAAGCACCGGGGACGAAACTTGCCAGATCAAACAGTCTTTACACAGACTATGCAGACAGACGCAGGTAAGCCTGGCCTACCCATGCATACCTCTACTCCGGCCCAACAAGACTGGGAAGTGACGCGGAACCTGTACGATCCGAAACGGGACCTGTACAGATATCAGCCTAAGCCCCCACCTCCTCCACCAGCGGATAGGGTGACTGAAGTTAGAGGGTTGAGAAGACACGGACAGGAAGTTCCCTCTCCGAGCCGTCAACAGGACACAAGTAAGGACGCGCTCCCGCCGGAGATCTTGAGAATGGTGGATCATACTAATGATCCTGCCATGAGAGAGAAAAGGCAAGATGACCAAGAAATGAAGCGCGGCACACTCACTCAAGGTAGGTATGTCGCGCACGCAACTGAAAATAAATATCCATTCAGAGATGCGTTGACTACGCAGGTAATGCGAGTTCAAGAGGAGAAGGAAGAGATCTGGAGAACGGGATATCCGTCACAGCGCGAAGGACTATCCCCTCCCCGCTTTGCCTCCCGTGGAAATGATGAGTTGAGAGAGCGGCATCACCGCAATGCGGGGAGGCCCATCGAAGGCTCCAGAGCGATGGCCTCTGGAGGTGGTGGTGGTGGAGGCGGAGACGGAGGAGACAGCAGCGATCCGCGCAGACCCAGGGGCAGAGGAAGAGGCTATTTTGGCCGTCCTCCCTCCAATCCTGCCCCTGGAGGTAGAGGCAGAGGATATCGAGATTACGATTCCTCTGATTCAGATGAGCTGCAGCTGTGTGATGGATTCGGAAGAGGACAACGTCTTCCGGCCCTTCGAAGACTTTCTCCTGGAGCTTGGAAGAGAAGCAAGAGGCAACCCAAATTGGAGAAGCCTCGTGTTTGGAAGAACGCAGATGATTCGGTCCAAAAGGTTTGCCTGTTTTTCAAGCAATACCAAATTTATGCGGAGTATAATTATGTGGATGATGAAGGCTACGCTGATGACGAATTACTCGTCAGCTGCCTCTCCTATTTTTTGGGTGATGAGGTGTTGGATACGTACACACACATCACCTATGATAATCCGAGTATAGGGTTCTACGCATTGCGGACTAAGCTCATTCAATATGCGATGGGTCCGGAAGGCCGAGCTACTGCACTGTCAGAGCTCAGAGCGATCAAGTGGGACAGGAAGGAAGAGTCTCTCCGCAAATTCGCGAACAGACTCAATTCATGCATGGTGCAGGCGTACAGTAGAATGGAGCCCGAGATGCGAGACGAGGTCGCAGGTCACATCTTCTTGGAGGCGATGCCGGAAGTGTGGCGCGTGGACATCAGAAAGAATCATTCTGAGGTCGTCGGCATGACAGGGTTGTTGGACCTCTGCCGCCGAATGGACGAGGCAGAGAGATTGGAGGAATCGCACACTTCTCGATCCTCCCACCGTACATACGGTAGATACAGGAGAGGAAGAAGCGGTAGTAGACACTCGTCCGCTAACCGCTCACAATCGCCTTATTCTTATTTGAACACCACATTGGCCGCCTTGAAATTGGCAAGTGACAAATTCAAGGCAAAAGGTAAGCGCAGTGATAAGGATACGAAGAAGGAGGATTCGAATCGCGGGCGGGACAGGAGAAATTCCTTCCCCAGGAGTAAATCTCCCCGCGCCAAGTCTCCTGGATTTGCGTGCTACTTTTGCGGCAGTCCAGATCATGGCGTGAGGCAGTGCCCCACCGCCACACCAGATCAGGTGGAAAGGAAATTGAAGGAACATCAGGCCCCTAAAACCACCACATCAGGCCTGGTGACTCTGGGCAGTGATGTGGAGGACGAGGAAGTGGAAGATGGCACTGCCACTTCCACATCGACACAGTCTACTGCTAGCCCTGGAGGAACTTCCTCCAAGGCTACATCGATGGGGAATGAGATACAGCAGGCAGGAGAGAGTGGAACTTCCATTCTGAAAGAGAGCCGGAGCATTACCTCTGGACCAGAGCTGGAAGCGATGGTGGTTGTGGCTGGAGCTGGGACGTCGGCCGACTCGCAGGAGGAGGAACAGGAGCTGGACCCATCTGCTGCTACTCACCAGCAGGTGGACACGATGGCGGCCCTCACCTCCGAAGAGCAGAAGGCGTTTGACTACCAGCAAAAGACCAAGTTCTTGCGCCGCAGCCACTGCATGATCGTGGAGCCACCTAAGGAAGGAGACGGACTGGCCCTAGCTGCCACTCTGAAAGGTAACATGGAAATATTCTATGGCCCAGGGAAGAGATGTTCTCTTCGTGGACCACTTTTCACATCTGTGGTAGAGATTGCTGGAATGCCCTGTGAGGCTACTATTGACTCTGGGGCAGGGGTGAATATGATCAGTCAGGAGTTGTTGAATTTGGTGGTGAAAGGTAAGTACCTCACCACCGAAGCTGTGAAGTACAGAACTCTGCCCTTCGACATCACCATCAATGGCATGGGAGGGCAGATGCCCAAACAGAAGTGTAAGAGTGAAGTGAATTTGCCTATCTGTATGGAAGGGGGAAAAGTGGTTACACAGGTTCCCCTAGTACTGGCTGACCATGCCCCGTGCGGTATCCATCTCCTGCTGGGCTCTCCAGCGATGACGGCGATGGGCTTCAAGCTCATTGATCCCCTGGGGAAAGACATTCTCAGGGAACCGAAGTCGATTCGCCCTCCAGACACCAAAGTGAGACTCAAGAATACTGTGAGAAAACAGAACGCTCACGGTGCCTTAACTGTGCAGGAAGGTAAAGTGGTGCGAGATGAGGTGGATGTGAACACGTCCACCTCTATCGACGTCTCTCCAGGGGTCCAGAAAACCCTGGAGACTTCTGAAATAGCTGTGCAAACCGTACAGTCCACTGGACTACCGGTTTTTCGGTCTCGTTCTCCACCCGAGAGCCAGGTGGAGGACAAACTTTTGAGGCGATGAGACTGAGCAAGATCAATTGCAAGCTGAGGGATGAAACCTCCAGCTTAGCGGCGATTGGAAAACCATTGCCTATTAAGGCTCGGTACTTATTTATGCCAGATACAGATGTGTGTGCGAGATATTCATTAGATATTGAGCCCGCTATTCTGAAAATAGGACATAGAGTTCCATCAGACATTCGTCTGCTGGGATCGACGTACATGCATGATGCTGAACCCATCACTGATGGGTGTGTGGTGGGATTTCTCCAGCCATTGGATGATGAGGATGAGTATGAGGAAATCGACCCATCCTCTTGGCAGCCCACGGATTCAGGTACACAGGTACTGGCGCTGGCTGCACAGCAGCTAACGCCAGAAAGACAAGCTCAGCTGGAAGGTATGATAAATACAGACAACTGGAACTGTACAGATAAAGAAAAGAAGCAGTTTCTACAGGTATTGTTGAAAGAGCACGACCTGTTTGCTGTTGATGACCTCGAGCTTGGAGAAGCCGAAGGAGTAGAGCATGTGATAAATACGGGTGATAGCCCACCTATTTACATGAAGTCTAGGCGTGTACCGTATTCGGATATGGATGAGCTCTCTGCTAATTTGCAGACGCTCCTCGATAATAAAGTTATTTCACATTCCAAATCACCTTGGGCCGCGCCCATCGTGATAGTTAGGAAAAAGGACACGGGTGCCATGCGTATTTGCATTGACTATACTAAGCTCAATGCTGTAACGGTAAGAGATGGTTACCCGCTTTCAACTATTACAACATTAATAGATAGGGTAGGCGGCGTCAAGGCATGCTACCTAACTACGATAGACTTGAAGCATGGTTTTTACCAGATTCGAGTAGCTAAAGATTCCAAAGAGAAGACTGCTTTTATTTGCCCACTGGGCCAATTTGAGTTCAATCGAATGCCATTTGGACTTTGCAATGCACCATCGTCATTTTGCCGGCTCATCAATATTGTGCTTGAGGGCATGGACCTCAAGTACGGACCTGGTAAGCTGAGTGCATATGTCGATGACCTGCTCATTGCAACCGAAACTATGGAAGAACATGTGGAGATATTCCAGGAACTGGCTAGACGACTCAGGAAAGCCGGACTAATGATGCACCCCAAGAAATGCCATTTTCTCCGATCCAAAGTGAAGTACTTAGGGTTCATACTAAGTAAACAAGGCATTGAGCCAGATCCGGAGAAAATCGCATCTGTAATAGAATGGCCTCGCCCAACTACAATAAAAGAGTTGCGCGGATTCTTGGGTATTTGTTCGTACTATAGAAGATTTGTGTCGGGGTTTGCTAAAATCGCGGCGCCATTACATGAGCTGTTGAAAGGTGAGCCACCATCTAAGCTGCCTGAATGGACCGATAAAATGCAACTTGCATTCGATCGGTTGAAGGAGGTGTTAACCACGGCTCCAGTGTTGCGGCTACCAGACCCAACCAAAGAGTACGTGATTGAGACAGACGCCTCCACCAAAGGGTTGGGTGCCACCCTTTCACAATATTTTCCAATTCCAAAAGATGTGCGTCAATTGTCACGCACGTCTACGAAATTATCTACTGAAACATCAGAATCACTGGAGACAGCTGACTTGGATGAGGATGGTAATCCAATTCCAACCCATTTTGAAATAACAGCAGATGGGATCAAAGTACGACCTAAAAGAGAGCTGGATAGAGAGGGCTTTGAACTCCATCCGGTCGCTTATGCCAGTCGTTCATTGAGGGGGGCGGAACCTAATTATCCACCCCCACATCTGGAGATGCTTGGGCTGATGTTTGCAGCAGACAAGTTTAAGATTTACACGTACGGATGTCCTACCTACGTGTACACAGACTCGACCAATGTGAGGCAATGGCTGTCAACCACCAAGCCACTGCCTCATACTCGCATAGCAAAATGGAAAATGAATCTCCAGGATCACTGCTGCATTAGGCAGGTACTCCATCGTGCTGGGAAAGGCAATTTGGCGGCAGATGGGTTATCCCGTATGCCGCCGGCTACTCCTGGACCTACAGTGATGGTACAGATTGCTGCCCTGGAGGCCGAAACTGAGGATGATTCTGGAGAAGATTCAGGGTCAGATGAAGATGATGGTGGAGCTGGAGTCTCATTGGATGACGCGGACTTACGCGACCAGCTCATGGAACAAGTACGACATCTACAGAGCACAGATCAGACGATCGTAGAAATCATTGCATTTATCCGCGATCACATAATACCTGAAGATGAAAGCCAGGCTAACTGGTTAGCAAAAATGGAACATAAATTTCATGTAGTAGATGGTGTATTGTATTTTACTGCATCGTTGAATAAACATGAACCACTGATGAGAGTATACGTCCCATTGGTACATAGAACGGAGTTGTTGCGTGAACTTCACTGCCGACCCATAGGTGGACATCAAGGTAAAGACAAACTTATACGGTATGCCGAACGGTTCTTTTACTGGCCGGCAATGCGACAAGACATTTGCACATTTTTGGACTCATGTCTAGTATGCGCAGTGCGCAAAGGACAGGGCAGGAGGGATAAACCAAAATTACAACCCATTCCTGCCCCACAAAGACCAATGGATGTGGTTGCAATGGACATTGTCACATTGCCGACCTCAGACACGGGTAAAAAGTCATGTTTAGTAGCAACTGATTTATGTTCAGGGTTTGTCATGGCCAAGCCCTTAAAAGATCAAAAAGCAGACACTGTACAGCGTGCTATGATGAAGGCAGTGCTTCCATGGGGCATGCCTCGTAAATTATTGACAGATCAGGGTTCGAACTTCACATCCAAGCTGTATAAAGAAGTCGGTGCAGCCTTGGGCATTGACCAGCTGTTCACGACCGCCTTTCATCCACAAGGTGATGGGCAGAGTGAGCGAAGTAATCGAACCATGATCGACCTAATAGCAAAATGTTGTGACAAACGTGCTACCGATTGGGATGTACGTTTACCAATATTAGTAAATGGTTATAATTCACAGGTACAAACTCGAACAGGGTTCTCACCCTTTCAAGCGATGATGGGCAGAGATAGTTTCTTTCCCCTCCAAAGTCCTTTTGTCGCGCCAGCACGTATGGTATATGATGTAGACCTGACAGATTCTCTTGCTGAAACAAAAAGAAATCTGAAATACGTGTGGGAAACGATTGCCGAAAACTCGGCAAAAGAAAAAGCACATCAGAAAGCACAACATGATAAAGGGGCGAAAGAGGTTGAGTTTCAAGTTGGAGACAAAGTCTGGGTGTATTCTCCCGACTTGCAAAAGCATAAAAACTCTCCTCGATTTAGGGGGCCAGCAGAAATAAAAAGTCTCACACCCACGAACGCTGTTGTACGGTATAGGTTACCTAACGGCCACTTGTCACGTGGAAAGAAAGTGCATCGAGACAAACTCTCGATGGCGAAACCAGCTGTAGGTGAGGCAGTCTCATTTACAGGGGGGGACATTCAAAATCTTCCTTTACCTTCTATCTCCGGTCATCAGCCTCATGCTGATGCATCTGCAGGCGCAGATGATTTTTTCGGGGAGGAGGAGGAAGGGGAAGAAGAAGAGGGGGATAACCTAGAGATTTTTCGCGATTTTTCGGTGCTTGACGCTCCTGATATTGAACGCACGGAGCGCAAGAAACGGGTTACCATTACATCTAGACCGCCCACCGAATTTGCATACGATGCAAACGCGCCCACAAACTCTTCCCCTCTCGAGACAAAACGGACGGAACGAAAAGAAAACAACGAGCGGGGGAAAGCGAGTGCGGCTGCCCCCACACACACAGCGGCACGCGCGATGGGAAAGAGAGAAGGCGAACAGCGCCTCGCGAGACAAGTAACAAAATACAGCTTGCGCTCGCAGCCGAAAGCGACAGAGAAACTGAACTTGTAACATTTTATTTTCATCTTCTCTTGTCGCATCGTACGGTTTGTTTGTTTCCTTTCTCCGCGTAAAATTATTTGTTTATTATTTACAAAATAATTTAGGCTAAATGACCAAGAGCGAATTTCATAAAGAGGAAACATTTCCTGAATAATTTTTATGCTTATTCTCGCTCTTATCATATGTAGAACCATATACAAATGTGTGTCGGTGTACGTACTAGCCCGGAGGAGATGCGGGTCGGCTATTTTCTCCGCCGAGCGCCTATGCTACAGTGCATACGTACTACATAAAGTATGTATCTATGTACTGTACTACGTAACAAGTCTATACCTTTGTATGACATGAGGCTACTACTACTATGTGGTACCCCTCTTATGTGGTCCTTCCCTATTGGCTGCTTAGCTGCTTTGCTTTCTAGTCTTCCATTTGGAATGGGGAAGCTTACTTTAATTATATTTTAACTTTGCTTGCCTGTATGTTGCGCGCATGGATGTGCACCTTATTCCGCTTTCTTCTAATTTCAACTCCACTTCACCTTGCTTGTTTGCATTTATCTTCCGACCTTGTAGGCGTGTATGTGATGTGCGTTTCCTTTCCCCAGTTTCTGAGTTGGTGATGGGCACCCATTACATTATTACACCTGCAAGATTGTTTGATTTTCCAGGCTGAAAGTTTCAGTTGGATTTTATCGCTGTAGTTTTATTGTGGATTTTATTGATTGGTGGTGGAACAAGGTGGAGGGACCACGGATCAGGCAGGACCAAGCCGATCTGTGGCCAACTGGAGAGGAAGCAGAGGACGTGGACAGTGGGGACCCTGTGCATTCCCCACTGAGCGAAATTCTGGTGAACGCAACTCCGGGCCGAGATACTCTTCTCTGCCCGACCCCGAATACGTCAAGAGGATCGAACGGCGAACGGAGTTATTCCGAACCGCGCCGGCTTGCTTCAACAGGAGAGCGCCAAAACAAGACGTAAGCGAAGAAGAACAATTAGATAGCGCTACCGAAATAGCAAGAGAGTTGCAGTTGGCGCCACCTTTACATATGCCTTTGACCTCTAGCGGCAGTAGCAATAGTGGCAGCGAGTCATCTGAAGATTCAGGTGGCTCTGTTACTAGTATGGGTCAAAGGCAGAAGAAAAAGGTGGCCCAACGTAAGACGAGAGGCAAAGGCTCGACTCGAGACTCTGCCTCCGATACAGGAGATAGTAATATGAAAGATGGGGACAAGAGTGCTAAACCCAAACTCCCCGAAGTTCCGTCAGAGGATGATGGCAATATCTCAGATGAGATAAACGCCGTTGACCCAAAGAAGGTTCTGAGCCCAAAGGAGATAGCGACCATACAGCGTGAGGAGGCGAGATATGCTGAGAAAAAGGCGAGAGAGGCTGCGGCGGCTTCAAGTGGAGCCGGCGCATCCTCTTCTGCCGAATTGGGTGAGAGGATGGAGGTGGGATCTCCCACTCCACCCCCGCCTAATTCTCAGCCTACCTCGGCTCCGGATTCTGTTGATATGACTGACCCAGGAGGAACTTCCTCCTCGGTCAAAGATACTGGACAGAATGTCGCGGATGAGGCAGACAAGCAACTTGCTCCTGCCTCCCAACTTCCAGCTATACCTCCCTCTACCCCTGTTGAGGAAACAGGTGGTACCAAAGTTACACCTATGGAAGAGGAACCTGCACTGCAGAACCCTCAATCTGGAAAAGAATCCTCTGTCGATTCACAGGAGATGGAGTTCAGTAGTGGCTCTGCAGAGGAGGCAGGGGAAATGAAATCTGCTAATCCTCCGCAGAGTTGGGGAAAAGGCGAACCCCACTGGGGTAACCCTTTACCATGGACTAAGACAAAGGGACGCGCAGGTGCGGCGCCCTTTAAACCTGATAGTAAGTACGATACGGCGCGGCTGGCTAGGGCAGTGCCCAGCGAGCCGCCTCTCCCAGATACGACAATGGGGATGCCATGGTGGCATGTGGCAGAGGGTAGACTGCTGGCGGCATGGGAAGCAGAGAAGGGGAAAGCTACTGCTCAGAACCGCCAGATCTTTAAGGAAATGCGTAAGTCGCTGTCGAGATTCATAGCTTCGCATGCTGAGGATATTCGGCATGCGAATAATTGGATGATACACAAGAGTGGTATTCAGGCCACGTTTATGGCCAGGGGAGGGAGTAGGACACATATGTCCTACCTCCAGGCGGCGCGGTGGCGGGTGTTAGCCAGCCTCTGCACTTACTGGGTTCAGTTGATGTCCACGCGGACGGAGCAAAAGACCAAGGAGAAAGACAAGCTCTGTATCCTTATTTGGTTGGAGGTTGCTTACATGATGAGTTTCGATACACATACCTCGGCTGGGTTTTCCCGCTACGATGTGGACAGACAGTCTGAGTTGTTGGCGACCGTCGGTCTATGGGTATGGAAGAACGAGTTCTGCCCTAGAAACTTGATGGTGCACGTGTTTTTGGACGCGTTGCAGTACTTTGTAGAGCGTAAGGAGGGCACCCATTACCGATTTATTCCGAAGTGGATGACGAATCTTTCGGACTCCGCTCCTACTTACGACCCCAAGGAGATAGAGCAAGAGAACATCCTCAGTAAGATCTACCCGCCTTGCGACAGAGGCGAGGCCAAAGCGAGGCGGGTGGGCTATGCGTGGTACGATACCGCAGTGAGAGTGTATGCTCTCCCGAAGGAGCCCTACCTCCTTCGGGAGCCAGAGCCAGTTAGACCGAGGTCGACGGAGGCGCTCTACTATGTGGCTTACCCTCCTCTATTATTGTTGAGCGAGTCCGCTCCATTCAGAGAGATGGAGCGGGTCAAGCAGATGGCCGAACTCCAGAAAGAAATTGAGGGAGATGTACCATTCTTTGGGACCAAGCTGGGCGTGTCAGCCACCCTAGCTTATGTGAACTGTATTGATTTGGAACCTAACACCGCAGCCAAGGAGTGGGATGGGAGTCCCGTCATGTCTTCACTGAAGCTACGGGTTGATTTGGGACAAGGCTCGCTAAACGCGACAGTGGAATCGGCGGAGATCGAGTCGGATCCTACTACGGCGCTCCTCTCCCATGACAATTGCCGAGAGCAGTCTAGCAGGCACTCCCCTATAGGCTGCCCAGCTGGCTCCATGCCAGACAGATGGTTCAAGGCAGTTGGACCCCAGCCGCTGACGAAGACGATGCAGCGGCTGACGAATTTTGAGAGAGACAGTGAGGATGACAATGTTCGTTCCACTGGGATAACAGGACATATCGATTTGGGGGTGAATCCGGTGAGGTCAGATGACCCACCGGGGCATGCAGTCGGACCGTACATACTCAGACCCTGGTTGGGTGAATATGGACCCATCTGGGCATCTCCAGTGCGCGCTCTGCCGGTGTTGACTGAGAGTAAGCTGACCTTCAAGTCAGTCGTGCCTTACAGCACGGACCCTTACATCAACATCGACAAGCCGGAGTCGAAATGGGTGACTCCCAGAGTGGCGAAGCTTGGCTCTAAGCAGGTTACGCCAGAAGAGTTGCAAACGCACGAGAAGGAACATTTCAAAGACGTCCAGGCACATATCCTGGGCACGAAACCATTCCATTACGATCTGATCCGGGAGACGAAAGAGGTCAAGGCGCAATACCAAGACAAACCTGAGGATTACTTGACCGTCAGGTTACGCAGGTGGTTGTGGTACTGTCGGAAAGCCGTGAGTTATGCTAGACACACGGCAATGATGGCCATGGATGTACAAGCAGTGTGCGCTGACTTGGGACTGGAATTCACTGAATTCGAGTCCCAATCGCAACTTCCGTTCGTATTGAGGTCTCCGTTGCCACCGACGATATGGATGGACCCGGGTGAACCCGTGGACACGGACTACACGGTGGCCACGTCCCTGGACCCCTGTATCCCTTGGACGCATGGCAATTCTGACACGATTCCAAGGGAGTCTGAGCAGGAGCAGGAGGCGGGTCGCCCTGATACGCCGTGGGATGTGATGCCCTGGAAGGAGAACTCTCCCCTTCCAGCTTCTCTTGATTGTTATGTGAGACGATACGGGGCCTTCCAGGAACATCCTGCAGGCAGTCCCATCACATTGGGCGAGTATTTCCGGCAGGTCATTGAGCCTGAACGGAGAGCAGGTAGTCGTAGAAGGGCGCAGAAGTTAGCGGAAGTGTGGGGAGAGCCCGATCCGCTAGTGGAAGATGAGGGCGATATGGGCTTTTGCCCAACTCGCTACACCACCACGAGTGATGAGCCAAAGTTAAGAGTTGCTTTGAAGGAGTTGCAGCTTGAGCAGTTGGAGGCTCAGACGGCTCGGTTTGAAGGTGAGGGGAATTTCCACTTTCACCTTCGCTCTCTCATACTCAAACGCCAGAAAGTACATCTGGAGTCAGAGATGCATGCAGACAAGGAGAAGCTGGCTGGGCGCTCCTTACCTAAACCAAAGAAAAAGATGTCGGCTAGAGATGCGAAGAAGTACGCCGAATATCAGAAACTGTCTGAGGAGGAAAAGGAGAAACTTTTCCTACAAAGGAAGGCCAAAAGAGAGGCCGAAGGACAGCAGCAGAGTAGTGGAGGTAGCTCAGCCAGTGGCTCTACCTCCAGTCAACGCTCAGCGAACACGAGTGTGTCCTCTGTGGCTTCCCACAGTGGATCACACACTGGAACAGGGGTACGACCGGGCGGTGCGGCAGTGATCTCACCGCCCATCCAGAAGCCGATGGCTATGTACAGTACAGTTGTGTCTGGAAAAGGAACATCGAATCAGGATGCTGGGAGACTCCAGTACCTGGAAAACAGGTTGCAGCAGGCGGAGGAAGAGCGCATGCGCATGTGGGAGTATGTGAGTGAGGCCATGAGAGCTCAGGGGCTTCAGCCTCCACCTCCGCCGGCGGTGATAAGGAATGCAGATGGAACTCTGCACTCCTTACAGTCTGAAGGTTCAGAAAGGTCGAGAAGTTCCTCCATTGAGGGGAGCGGAAGTTCTGGCTCCCAGCCTCCTTTGGCTGGCGCTGGACGTACTTTCCCTAAAAAGGGTCAAGGCCAAGGGGGCGGCGTGAGTGGTGCTAACCAGACACGCCAGCAGCAGCAGCAGCAACAGCAACGACGTCTGATGCCGCCGCCTCCTCCACCTCCCCCGCAGGGGTTTGGAGGAAGAAGGCAACCTTCTGGGAGAATGCTCAGACCGGGGTCAGCCCCCTCTGGTACTGGATTTCAAGGAGGTCCTGGGATAGCACAGCCGTCCCAGGACTCATTACCACAGACGGTAGCAGTGCTACCGGTGTTGCCGCCTCCAAGCCAGCCGATCGATGATGAGTTGTGTCGGATGGCGAGGGGGCAAAACTTGGACAACGCAACAAATGGTTACAATGTTGCGTATTTCGGGACGTTCTCAGCGGATCGCGAATTTCGCGATGCGCTGCATCAATTATTAACGGGTAGACCGAGCACAGTCAAGGTACAGTCTCGGTTCAGGGAGGTGTGTTCCACTCCTGGCCTAGTGGGCCATACGGGGAATTACCCTCCAAGTACGCACACCAGGAGGATAGAGGTACGTCAGTCGGCTACGATGGGTCCGAGACAGGAGACCATCGAAATCAGAGATTACAGAAAGAATGATGCTCGAGACCAAGGTGTACTGTTGGTCACCTTTTCGTGGACGTCTGGGGGAGCACGACCAAAACATCAACAACCCCCCAGACCTGGCCTCTTGCCGGCTCCGCAGGCTCCACTGGCGCCTGCGGAATCTCCAGACACGGAGCCGGAAGTGGTGGAGATGAAGGACGACCCTGGCCAGACCTACCTGGCCACGGGTCAGAACCAACAGTACATTCAACAGCAGCGGCAGGCTGGACAGCCACAGGGTGTCCAGCCTCATGTTTCTACAGGGGCGCCCGCTGGCGCAGCTGCCCTGGGTCCGACCTCACCTCCGGTGGGTCAACTGCACCCAGGGATGCAACAGCATTATGCCGCGGGTGCTGCGACTGGGGCAGGACAAACACTGTTTCCTACCCCATATCAAGGAAACATGCAATTTCAGCAGCCACAAGCAATGGGACAAGGCCCAGCGCCTACTATGCCGCCGCCTGTTTTGTACACGGATCCGCAGACGGGCCACAGCCACTGGCTGTACCCGTCACAAGCCACTACATACCCAATGGCTCCTAGCCATTACCAGACACAGCAACAGCAGCAATGGCCGCAGAGCCAGCAGCCGCAATCCGGCTACTGGTTCCCGAAACCCCAGTGAATGGAGGAAGATGGGCGTGGCCGTAATTTACAGACACGCCCTAAGCCCAGGTATAGTAAAGTACATTTTTGGCGCTTGATGAGCGTGTAGCGACTTCGCTACACGCTCACGTTCAAATGGATGGACTGGAACTGGCGTCGATGATCATTGGAGGAGTCAGGATCTCGGCGCCTGGAGCTCTGCGTGTGTGGATTTCACCGGCAGCTTTACTGATGTGTGAACTGAATTGTATGTACTGGCTATGTATATGTACATGCAATGGCGGCTCCGCTCGCGACTAGAAGAAGACAAGAAGACGGCCGCCGCCCCGCTGAAAATTTCGAGTGCTGGCTGACGCTGCGCCTGTGGAGTGCGCCTGGCAGTTCACTGAGCGTCAGGCGCCATATTCTAATTCAATTGAACAATGGCCATGAGCCAGGAGAAGACGGATCAGGCGCTCCTGAGAGAAACCAGCAGCACATGTAACATTCTGGTCGAGTGGGCTGTGAAGAAGTCCATGGGCCACTCAGAAGGCCACGCTTGGCTAACTGTCGCCGACTTGGAGAGGCGCCAATGTAAACATCCGGCCCGTTGGGCATACTTCAATGATGGAGTGGCGCCACGGAGGCGGGATGCAGACGGCGGCTTCAACATGCGGCTTGGCCCTGATTGGATGGATGCACGCCCTGATTGGCCAGATATTTTAAGCGAGCGGAGCGTGAGAAATATCTGCCGATTTCTTGTCAGTTTATGTGACGTGACGTGTTGAAGTAAAGCTGTTCGGTGTGATTATTGCGGGCGTGTTTTATTGTGTTATTCTGAAAGCCTTACGGCGCCTCTTATTCCAAGAGGTTACTTTTGATTACGCACATCCATACGTCATCCTGTAATATTGTATAATCCTGTGTTTATTCTATCGGTTTATTTCCTGACAGGTGGATGACTGCTATTGTCATCACGAACTAGGCTGCTTGCTAATAGGCTGTAGTCTGTCTTCGTTGGCACAATTACGCAGTGGCTCTGCTGGGCGTACGACAGCTCAGGTTGAATTCTGCAACAGGCAAAGCACTGGCACGCTCCCTGTTGCACGGGGTTTCCTTTAAGGTCAAAAGTATGTATTTTAGGGCATAATCGCGGTCAAACCAGGGTTATTCTATTACAAGACATGCTCAGCTAAGCCTACAGGCGCAGTATGGTGTAGGAGTAGCTATAGCTAGCATAGGACCAGCTACATAGGTAGGTCAGGTACCTTACAGTACATGGGGGGTTATACACCAGGGGGGGATATACAAAGGACAAAATTTATGTTTTGCCAATGGGGGGTTATACACTAGGGGGGATATACAATAGGGGGATATACACCCAAAAATACGGTACTTGACGGTAGTATAATATA
The DNA here is from genome assembly GCA_030247985.1 of Epsilonema sp. ZAB3_2. Lineage (NCBI taxonomy): Eukaryota > Metazoa > Nematoda > Chromadorea > Desmodorida > Epsilonematidae > Epsilonema > Epsilonema sp. ZAB3_2. Next base: position 15,900 of record JASAMW010002935.1, read on the forward strand.
GGTTCGACATGAACTCGAACTCGAACTCGAAAAAACCTTAATTTTTTAGTGAACCTGAACTCGAACTTAAACTCAAATGGGAAATTTTTGAGAACTTGAACTTGAACTCGAACTCAAATTCATCAAAAAAATTAATTAAGGTTCTCAGAATTAAGGTTCAATTAAGGTTCATTAAGGTTCAATTAAGGTTCATTAAAGTTCAATAAGGTTTTATTGTGGTCATTCAAGTTTTTTGTGTGCCTATGGAAATATTGTATGAAAAATCACCACCCTTCAGCTATACCTTGAAGCCAGAAAGGTCGAAATTGCACCTTGGGCATACAAAAGTATTGGAAAATTGCAAAAGTGAGGAACAAAGTGTTGGCCAAGAAGCATTTTTTCAATTTCCACATATAAAGTTTGTATGCAAAATTGAACCTGAACTCGAACTTGAACTCGAAAAAACCCTAATTTTTTGGTGAACCTGAACTCGAACTCAAACTCAAATTGAAATGCTGAACCTGAACTCGAACTTGAACTCGAATTCTCTAAAATTTTGAACCTATATTATACTACTTGACGGACAAATCGATCATGTACTTGATGTGCGTTCTTTCTACTTCTCTCCGTGACCAAGAAACAAAAATCACGAAGTTTTAGAAGTTTTATAGGATTTCGTAAATTTGTTCCCGAAAGAAATGACCCGAAAATGATCGGTTTTCATGCATACACCTTCACAGTAGGCGACATCAGACAGGCCAATTTATTTACTCTTACCGAGGATGCTCCTCGTTTAAAACAGTACAGTACAGCAGCAGCGACGAATTCGCACCGTTCTCGCACCTTCCTCGGTACGAGAAAGTAAGCAAGTAAACAACTCGTGTGAACCTGCGTGTGTTAGTGACGAAAAGATATCCGGTACAATAGAGTTGTAAAAAACTAAAAAGTACTCACGGTTAGACTGCCTAGCAGGTACTAGGTTCAAGTCGGACCGTACTCATCGGCTCCTAAGTTTCAAATACAATACAAATCGATATGCTCGGTGCGAGTAAGTTGGTCCTGTCTGATGTCGCCTAGCGTCTTGCCCAAAAAAGCACGTACGCACCGAATTGCGCACGTCCGCGTCGCAACGCATAAAGTTTTCGGAAGTTCTAGGGCTAAGTTTTGATTGGATAGTCGCCTACGTGTACGTATTTCATGGGACTTTTTTGGACGGTAAGAAATAATACCGATTCATGGCACGCCCCCTGCAGATACAAAACAAAAAGAAATTAGAGGATGAACGCAAACAATAAATGCCTCGATTCATACGTACCGTACTACACTATTTTCTGCCGTCGTTTTCGCCCGTCTTCGCGCGGCTCAAATTCAATACCAAAAGGATTATTCGCAGTTTAGTTGCGTTAGTTTCTTTGGTTGGTTTGGTACAACCATATGTACATAACATAAATATATACTGAATGTACAGGGTGTCCCAAAATAAACCAGCCACCTTTCCGTGCATGTTACTCTGGAACCACACCTTCGATTTTCATACGGTTTTTTCTGTATTATAGCCAAAGCTTCAACTGAGACGTGTACAAAATTTTAGCTTAATAGGCACACTGGTATCTGCTCAAACACCTTCTTTCTCCGGCGGTCAAAAACGAGCATTTTTCAAACTGTTGGTGCCGATTTAGGGGTCTTCTGTGCATGGTCCTAAATAAAATTAGTCTCGTAATAAAAAATGTCCCAATATGCTAGGAAATATCTATCTCATGCCTTATTCCCAGTGGCAGCATAGCAAACGGATGGAACAGGAACGTCGATTTTGAGTTACGAGATTCAAACCGTCGCAATTTCCGAAGTATGTGGACCAAATAGTTGAAATTTTGTACACATCCACTTAGGTGAAGCCTTGGTTACATACATAATAAAAGAAACCGCGTGAAAATCTCAAGTGTCGTTCCAGAGTTACATGCACAGAAAGGTGGCTGGTTTATTTTGGGACACTCTGTACAATTGAGCCTAAACAAGACACTGAAATGCTCGCCGTGATTCAAGCCTACTTTGTACTCGCCCTCTGCTACTATAAACTGTCCGCCGTCGGTGCATGCGCAGCCGTCGACTCACCCTGCCAATTCACCGTGTCTCGCCCCAGCCTTCTAGACGGAAATCTGCGCCAATTCTGCGCAAACGACAACGTCATCCTATGTGAGATTCCGGGCGGAACCACCGGTCTCGTACTAAGCGCGACGGAACTGTGCGCACGCGGGCAACCCGCGAACACGGTGACGATTCTCGCCGACCCGGGCATTTCGCCGGCGCCGTTAGGCGCCGCCATCGAGAGATGTTTTCAGCTGACGCCTAATGCTTTGACCAGCATTACGGTTGCTTGCAAGGGCGGATCCCTGGACGGAACGGGAACCGCGGGCCCCCCACCCGGACAGACGCAAGACGTACAGGTCACAGTGCAAGGCATCAATACCTTCATCTGTGGCGCTGGATGCGGCGGTGGTCCGATGCCACCGCCGGGATAGGATCAATAATAGCCTCTTCCTATGTATGTACAGACTGTCTCATAAATAAAGCGACCAGCTATCAGCGCCTGTTTCTCAACAATGGACAGGCAGATTTTTCTGCGCTCTTTTTTATCGGGCAAGCCAACGGGCACGATGTACGTACTGTAAATCGCCGTGCGACAATTTAGATATGTTTTATTGCAATTAGTCTGGTGGATGAAACGTTGAACGTGCCGACTGATGGTGCTGGCAGAATACATTTTCGAGACTTACCGCGCCATTGGTGATATTTGCATTGATTGCAGTTTTTGTCTTTTCGTGATAAATTGCTCGTTGTGATCACTAGGTGAAATGTTAATTTGAAATGGTTTGCGGCGTCTTCCTTTGATGTCGCTACATACGTAAACGTACGTATGTGTGTGTGGGTACCGTGGATAGTAAAGGGCAATCCTTCGATGAATTCTGGTTGTGGTAATGTAAAGCAAGCAAACTAGCTTCTTTCAGCTCTGGCTTTTATCAGCATGGAATGCACTGATTAGCTGGCTAACCACGTTGACAATTAAACTGAGTCAACCCTTTGGACCTGTCACAAATTTAGAAGCCAAGTTGCGCTATCAACAGTATTTATTGATTGACAAATGTCTGCCATGAATGTTACCAACTCTGTGCTGAGCTGCAGCCGATTGGTGGTGCGTGCATTTTTCAATGGCGCCCTGAACAGTTCTGCATCTTTGGAGGAGGGCGGTGGTGCATCTGCAGCCGGACCCTCTTCCTTTCCTACGCTCAAGCCCAGACGAAGCAACAGTAGCTTTGCAGCCCAGCATGCAGCAGCATTCTCCAGTGAAATCTCCTCTGGGCCGCGTGGCAACAATGCAAGAACCAGCGCCCACCTAAGCAGAGCAGGCCTGAGCAGTCGTGAAGACGGCGGGCAAGATACACAATCGAATACGAAGCAAACTGAGGACAGTTCCCTGTTGACGAAAGGCAGGTTTGTGTCTGTGAAATGCGGCTTTCCAAAGAACATGAAGTACGGACCAAGCACGGTGCAGGACATGGATGTCTTTGGGGATGATGCTTGCTTTGTGGCTAGTCATACGAAGGCGGATGTTATGGGTAAGAGAGATGAAACCTAATGCAATACTGAGCATTTTATATGTAGGCCTACTTTGTTTTCTAGAAAAATGATCAACTCATGAGCTTGATGTTTCAGGTGTGGCAGATGGGGTGGGCGGATGGCACGCCTATGGCATCGATCCGTCCGAGTTCGCCCGTGGTCTGATGCGAGCCTGCGCAGATCTGGTGCACCGGGGTCAGTTCCACCCACACCGGCCAGCCCAGCTCCTCGCGTCCGCCTATGACAGACTGCACTTTCACAGTGGCTCACCCCCCTCCACTCCCCCCTCCCCCCTGCAGGCAGAGGTGGCCTCACCTCTGCCAGCACACCCGGTCATGGGCTCCTCAACAGCTTGCGTAGTAGTGCTGGACAAGGCTAGAAACCTTGTGCACACTGCGAATCTGGGAGACAGTGGATTTCTGGTTCTGCGCAGTGGCAAGGTGCTGTATAGGAGCGAGGAGCAGTGTCACTACTTCAACACCCCATTTCAGCTCAGTCTGCCTCCAAAGGAAGCGAGGGAAGCCAGGAGCTTTTTGAGTGACAGGTACAGTAATACAGTATCCCTCCCTATTAACTCCTCCCGATCTTCGAAGTCTCCATTGACAACTGGTGTTGCAACTATTGACAGCTGACATATGGAAGAGTTGTGTAACCGTTGACAACCAATATAATAGGAGTTGTACAACCAACTGTTGACACCAGCATATGAAAATTGCTTAACCATGGCAATGGTTATCAACAGTGGGCTACATATGTGGTGAGTAAACTCATGGGGAATTCCCCGTAAGTACTATGCGATGAAGCATAGAGAGTCCAGTGAATTCACCGTGAGTTTGAAACTCACCATCGTGTGAACACATGAGAAAAATTTTGCGCTTGGGAGCAAGTGAGAATGTTCTACACGAAAAATAAAACTCGAAGTTCAACTCGAAGATCGAATTCACCATGAGTTTACTCACCACATGTGTAGCGCGCTAGTTGGTTGCCATTGCACAACTGCTATATGTTGGTTGTCAATGGTTGCACAACTTCTCCATATGTCAGTCGGTTGTCAATGGTTGCACAACCAGTTGTCAATGGAGACTTTGAAGATCGGGAGGAGTGAGTTACATTGAGTGTTGAGCAGTGGAGACTACTTTATGTTGCCAAGAGGAGTGCTCATCAGTCGAGTTGTGTCATTTGTCAATCTCGAGATACTGATCTGTGATCTTTTAGCCCCGAGTCTGCTGAAACCGACTCCTTCCCAGTGATGGAAGGAGATCTGATCCTTGTGGCTACCGATGGCCTCTATGACAATCTGCCAACAGATTTGATAGAGAACGAGCTTGGAAAGTTGGAAGTAAGCCATCGGTGTTTCCATGGATGCATCCACGCCTTTCAATCCATACAAAAACTGTCCCAGATGGTCCATAATGTTCAAATAAATTCTTTTCAGACAGTCTACAATGAAGCCGCACTGCAAGGTGCTGTAAATTCCCTGGCCCTGATGGCTCGCTGTCTAGCGTTTGATCAGGAATTCATGTCTCCCTTTGCAAAGAAAGCAGAAACGAAGTACGGACTGCGCATACCTCCAGGTGGCAAGCCTGACGACATCACCATTATGTTGGCAGTGGTGACGAAGGAAGATGAGCAGGTGCAAATGCTATCGGAGGGTATGGATCAATTATCGATTGATGGAAAGCGGAAAAGGCCGCCAAACAATGGTTGAACGCTTGGTTGAGTGAGGCATGGGTGACCTCCAGCTGATAAGATAAAGTTTATGTGTGGACCAGTTGCGCCAAGAATTATGGGCGGTCGCAAGTTAGGTAGCTGACTCTCTCTGTATTACACTTTTATCAATGCATTTTTCCCTCACCCCTTACCGATCTAAAGAAATGCACTGAAAAAGTGTAATACAGAGGGGTCAGCTCACGACCACCCATGGCTTCTTAGCACAACTATGCAAGTATGTAGCTGGTCCATACTGTACATACATTACTGTAGCGAGTGGGTATCTGTGATTGCGATATGAATGTGAGGTACCGTATTTTTGGGTGTATATCCCCCTGAGTATATCCCCCCAGTGTATAACCCCCCATTGGCAAAACATAAATTTTGTCCAGTGTATATCTCCCTGGTGTATAACCCCCCCATGTACTGGAAGGTACCTAAGAATGGCGACATTCATTTTTTTGTAAATAAACTCGCCACTTTGTTTTTTCACAGTATAGCTGCCCCCGCATAGCAAAATTTTATTCTCTTGGTCAGTCTATATACCGTAGTGCTTTTGTTATGTACTATATTATGGTACTCTAGTTTATGATAGGGTAAAAGCAGCGATCGAATTGCGACTAGGGTATTTGCTAGAGCTGAAAACTTAAGACGTAAGCCGAGAAAGCATATGCGTAATTTCTGAATTGCTCATCTGTGAACTTGTGTGATGCTTATTTTGTTTTTTTGCTGTTTTTCTTGTTAGTACGTTCTGATCTACATATACGTAGTACTTGACAGTTGACAGCATTCATGCTGACATGATGTAGCTGACAGCATCTAGGTTATGTGCTTAGGCCAGGTGTTTGTTATTTACCTGGTACCTGCACTGCACTGCACTATGATGTACGTGCAGTGTACATCATAGACTGCACACTGATGTTCGTAATGTGTACGTACATATGTACTGTACATTCTTGCGGCTAAAATACAGTATTACTATATTGGTGTGCATACGTACATACATACTTCGCAGCATTTCGTTTGTGCAGAAGGCAAACATACTCTACTCATGTCGGTGTTTCCCACTGTTACAATAAATATACAATATTTCCAATTTTCCTTCGACTATGCTTGGATCAGAGTCCCTGAAATTATCGTGCGGAATGGAATGCCCATATACAAAATTTAAGGTGTAATCCCGATATCGTACGGCCAAATGTTCCGTCGCTTCATGATTTTCAACCGCAAATATTTTGGGTCTTGGCATACCCCTGAGTCCGCCCTTATTTTGTTTCTTATTCTTCAATATCTGTCTTTCTTCATCTATCGCCTCCCACTTCACTTTTCTTCCACCTGCCTTCTTTTCTCTTCACTTCACACGCATCCTCGATGAGAATCCGAACTAAGATCATCAGACGCAGATATATCTCGAAATAACCGGAGCATAATTCCCGCGACCAGACCAGCCGCGTGCGTTCCTTGCATCAGAACTGTCATGAAAAACGTCCGATCGCACAATGTATGTAGAACATAACCGCCTGCGAACTATGCAGTACACTTTGCCCCATTACACATCATACACGCCTAGGTGGCGTCTAGGGTCAGCAAAAACACCTCCACTTCGGATAATCTGGGGCAAATTTGGAATAGCATGCGTATATTTGCATAAATTGAAGTTTTTTGAACAGTACAAATAATCGGCGTTGCCGGTGCAGATAAAGCAGTACATCTTGAACTGAACTTTCGTTTATCAAGAACACCGTCTACCGCAGAAAAACTAAAATTTGTTGCACTTCCAAAGCTTGAAAAATGCGCCTCTCTAGTCTCTACAACGTCGAAATTGCCCCCGCTTACCCTGCACCTGAAATCGCGGCGTCGCTTTTTTTACGCAACGATTTGTAGTGCCACTTTGGGCGCGCGGCGTTCGGAAATTTCGGCGCGCACCTGCGAAGCTTCCTTCACCTATCGAAGCCTACAATATACGACTCGTTAAAATATAGATACGGATGCACACAGCTGCGATTGCGATGTGAAGAAAGATAATGGAATTCGCGCCCCATTGACCTTTTGCCTCTGTTTTTGCGTGTCCGTATCGATTTCTAATGAAGTCGACAAAGTTTTATTAGTGTGTCGCCGTATTACAGTACGTCAACTTTGTCTGTAGATACGGCAGGCAACCTTTTCTTTTCAGGCGCGACAGATTTCGCGTGCGCCAGATGCACAAATCTTTGATGCGACTTTTCCTGATTTTATTTCTGACCACGCCTGCCTAACTCCAACAGAGAGAAAGTGAAACGGGCTCATCCGAAACATAAAACTTTGAGTTTAAAGGTTCGTGCCGTGCTTTCACTGGCCTGATTTGCAGTGTTTTCGCTGAAGAATTTCAAATAATTGCCTCTGGTTACCTGTTGGTCACTCTCGTCTACATACACACACTACACTACAGTGCGTATCAGTTCATTTTCACGTGTCCTTCCATACTTTTACTTTATTGCCTATTGTGACGTGCTTCGGTCACTGGAGATACGTACACCATCACCAGCAGGTGGATACTGCAATCGAATCGACTCAGTTGGGTGGTGTAACTCGGCCGGACACGCTAAAGAATCGTCCGAAATATTAGAACATACAGAACCACGTCACTGCGACAAATTCGTCTCTTGCATACTTCGTCCCATCTGTCCAACTAGGCTCCAATTTGCTCGACCGATCACAAGGACATCTGCGCCATCAATATTTCTATTCTGTTACTTTCACATCTCGCCTTTTCTCCCACCCTGAAAATACGTGTACACTGAAACACCGGTGCCTCTTACACTATTTAACACTCTCCCCAGAACCGCGAGTGAGTCACTATGATAACTGATCCCGAAGGAGACAAGACCGTCGCCATTCCCTCTCCCCCCTGCCCCATTCTGCAGCCATTGCAGCAACCACCTCCACCGTTCCATCCCAAGTTTTTCCCCTTCCATCCCGCCATGATGCCTCCACCTCCCCCTCCTCCACCTCAACAGCACCCGGCCATGGACTCTCTGGGGTGCGCTGTCTGCTCTGTGAAAATGTCCCCGGTGTACGTGTGTCTCATTGAGCTGGCTTTCATGGCCTCAGTTCTGGCGCTGTACACGCAGCATTACATGGCGCAGGAGACGCAGAGCTGGATGCTTACCGGCAGCTTCATCTTCGCGCTGCTGAGCGGAGTGGTCTGCGTCTGTCTGATTCTCTCCATGATCGTCGGTCTCTGCTTGAACAGTCCGACTTTGCTCATTCCCCACATGATTGGTAAGGCGCAAGCTTCAATAGCTAATGGTCCATTCCATTCACATTGGAGACATGCGCTGGGTGTACGCTCGCGTGTCTATGGCTCGACAAACACAAAGACATGGACAGCCATGGATGCGGAACGAATTTCCTTCCAATGTGAATGAAACCATATACAATAGGAAGTCGTAAGCCATTTTTTACCCGCCCTAAACATCCTTGAATTTCAAACCACTAAAAAAATAAAAGGCAAAGTCTACCTGGCCATATTCTTTTTATTTTATAGGTCAAATTTTCGGCGTATGCATCATGACTGCCATTGGCGCCATCACCCTGCTTTTCACTTTCACTGGCGTTCAGTTTCCAGCGAGCCTGGGCGCGGATTTCGACAGCATGTTCCTCGCCGTGGGTGTCCTGTGCCTTGCGATGGCTCTGGCAGAAATCTGGTTCTTCTTCCTCGTGCGCGACGCCTACTTCCTGTTGAAACGACGAGAGGAGGCCAAGGAATTGATGTACCAAGCGCTCAACCCTCAGCTCAATCCCTCAGCGACAGCAGCCGCGCCTTCTACCACTGCGCCACCGGAGGGACAGACGAAACTGGATCAAAACGGCAACAAGAACTCTGCTGCTGGACATTCCATCGAGTGCGACAAGCAGCAAGGCAGCCCGAACACCGATGCGACCCCGGTTCCAGAGGATCCCAAGGAGAGCCAGCTATTGCAGCAGCAAGATCCGGCCACCGTTCAGCGGTGGTGGCGCGAGTACTTCGAGACGCAGCGAAAGCTGAAGAAACAGGGCGTCCTGCCTGCTTCCATGGTCTTCGCTCCGATGGAAGCTGCAGATGGCGTTAAGATGCAGCACCCCGATGGCGGAGGTCAGGTTGTGATCGAAGCGGTAATCGAAGCAGAACAGATGGGAAGAACAACGCCGTCTGAAATGACGAAGTTGCCGGCAATGACCAAACCGCACATCGATTTTTAAAATTAAGAGGGCTAGAGTCAGTTGTCGAGTGTAGGGAAGTGAATGAAAGGATGGCGATTGGTTTTTGCCAATAGCCAACCATGGCTGTACATGCTTATGCGAGTGTCGAGCAGTCCAGTGGACACGCCGAGCATACGCCCAGCGCATGTATTCGATGTGAATTGGCCATTAGTGTTTGATTGAAATTGAAGGCACTTTGATTTTGTGTGGTGTCTGGTTTGGTGCTTGTTGTAATCTTTGGACATAAGCTACCGTGAGTGTATGTACCATATGTACCTTCATTGCATGTGGTATGTACGTACGTATTTTATGACCTTCTCGATCTATTTGGTACTGTATAAGGTTTATACTGTACGATAATGCACATACAGTAAGTAGGCTATGTACCTGGTTGGAGCCGATATAGGTAATTTTTGCGATTGCATTATGCTTCTGCTACCCTGCGTTTCTTATTTGTGATTTTGTGTTTGTTTTTATTTTTATCCTGTGAACCGATGACCGCTTTTATTGCTTTGTAATATTCAATTTTGTGTACATACTTTTCAATGGTAAACAAATTTGTCCCAGGACGGTATGAATTGTTCATAGTCTCACCGTATTCTGCATGCCCGATTTGACTCAATATGTAATGTACAGCTAATGACGCGAGCATATGCGAAGCGAAGCTGCTAGTATCTTAAAAGTTGACGATTTTCTGGAATTAAAGTTTAGAGTTGAAGTTGAGAGGCCCTCAACTCTAATTATTTGAGTTAGAGTTGATTCTGGCAGGGTTCAACTCTTAATCTAAAATAAGAATTAGAGTTGAAGAACCGAGCAATTTTTGGGTAAAAATGACTGGAATAAGCACTAAATATGCACGTGCAGTAGCGTAAATGTGATAATTCATGGTAAATTGGCATGATTCCTCTGTGTAATACCAAATATAGCTAAAACTAAGCCAGAAAATTACAATTATGCCGACAATTTACCCAGATTTTGGCTAAAATAAACTCTGATTTTGCCTAACTTTCTATTAGAGTTGATGAATTTCGAATTTAAAGTTTAGAGTTAAAGTTGGCCACCTCGCAACTCTAATTATTTGAGTTAAAGTTGGATTAAAAGTTGGGAAATTTTCCCAACTTTAATTGATTTGAGTTAGAGTTAGAGTTCAACTCTTAATATACTAGAAGCTGCTGCATGCATAGTCACATTCTCATGCTAACACCGGCAAGCCACAACAACACTTTGATCGAAGGGATAATTAGCTTACTGCGTTGGCAACTAGCACAACCTTGCTTTTGCACATGCTTCCGAAAAATCAACCTCTAAAGTGTCCGTATACGGTGTACGTACTACGTACCAAACGTAAATAAATACGTATGTACATTAGTACGTCTCAAAATACTATTCCAACGTCGAGAAGGAAAATTTGCCAGATGTGCCAAGGAAAATTTGCCAGGGAATCGAACCCTGGACTTTGCGCGTTTCAATCATTCATCACGTTTCCATCATGCAAAACCTTGACTGCAAATGAATGAGGTAGCTAACAGTTCCTCAACTGCAGTCACATCCACAATTTCTACCACATCTGCTGCATTGTTGCTGAATAATGACCCATCAAATAATGAAGCTCCAACGTTCGAAGAGATCGTCATTGGACATCGAGGGTCATGGCCGGATGATCAGTCTTCCTACGTTTGGTCTTTCGTGTTGCTCGTGGAGCTGATTTTTGGCCCAAGTTTACTCTTGCTCACAAACATTGTTATCGTGATGGTATTCACTGGTCTCGGAGATGTGATTCAGCAGAGACTCTACATCATCAGAGGTCTTTCCAATGGGCACAACTGGACGAGAACGAAGAATCAAACTTACGCATCTTCTCCCATTGGTAGGCTTTTAGTCTTACAGCACGGATGTATACTGTACTGTACGGTAGATGCAATGAAAGGTCCATCACATTGAAGAAAAATGCGCTGTCTTGTCCATGCTTGTCCGTGCCTTTGCGTGTGTGTCAAGCCTTGGGATGGACCGGGGGGCACGTCGAGCGTACAATATACAGCTTACAAAGATCTCAGATGTACGATCTCAGATGATGTGAATGGGGCCACAAAGAAGCATATGGGTTGCTTTACGCCCGCTTATCACCACGCAAAATGGCCTCGGGTTCGATACTCGCCCAAACCCCTTCATCGTCTTTGGGAACGCCCATTCCTCGACTCAAGGTTGCTTGCATCCACAAAAAATTCGTTTGTTTGTTTTGTATTTAGGCCTAATCTTCCACTACTGGTACAGCTGGCTTGACCTCACGTATCCGGGCACGTCGCTGGGTACGATTTTGCTCAAGACTTGCCTAGACCTCGTGATCATGTCGCCGTGTGCATGGACGGTATATTTCGCCACCTTGACACTGATCGAACGCGCCGGGTGGAAAGTGTTCGTACGGCGCGCATTCAAAAAGGGCGGCAAACTCTACCTGACAGAATGGCTGACTTGGCCCCCGGTGCAGATCTTAAATTTCTACTACCTGCCAACCAAGTATCGAGTCCTCTGCGATATGTGCATTCAACTGTTGTTCGATACCTACGCCAGCTATCTGTTGTATGACGAAGACTAATCCTGGCAGGATTCACAGCATTTTGATTATGCGTTGCCAGAGGGATGTGCATTATGTGATAGGTAGCAGCATTGTATGTACATATCAGCCTAATGTATGTATTCTGTACAGTTGTGCAAATCTGGTGATCTAATTGCCTTTGACCATCATGCTTTCAAGATTATTGACACGTGTCAAAGTAGATCGCGTTTGTGTTGTTTTTGTCGCATGGAAAACTTTCCTCTCGGTTGACGCGCTCATCAATTAGGGCTAAAACTACAGTTGTGAACCTTGTATCTGAAGTACTGTATGTGCCTCCTCATGTAATGCTCTAAAGTTAACGCCCGTCCGTACCCAACATAGTTTTGCCCAAAAATGGAGAGCAGAAAAAAGATTCTGCATGATTTTACGACCTGGACGACATCTCATGGAGTGCCGCACATCGGTGGTTCGAAGCATCCAAATGGACCCAATTGGCTCAGGTTTTTCTGGCTTTTCGCTGTGATAACGTGCGCATGCGTGTTGGTTTGGCAATCCATCAGCTTATTCTTCCAATATCACGCGTATCCGATGGTCGTAAACTTGGAGGTACTGGAAAAGTTGATCAAGCTTGTTTTTATGTCCCGTCATTCATTGTACGTACTGTATACTCGTTCAAACTTTCATCATTGCTCTATTTTGGTTTTCCATTTTTAGTTGAAGTTTGAACGAAGACCTTTTCCCGCCGTCACCATTTGCGACTTGAATCCATATAAGAAATCCATTGCGACGCAATCAAGCAACATACGCAGGCTGGTAATTTTTCAACAATATCCATTTATCAGGGTACTGTGGGGTAAACCCGACTATGAGCTAAACCCAGCCACCCAAGCTCCTCTGTGAACTTGCTGTTTCAGCAAATGGTTAACCAAAACCAAATAAGCAACATTTGAAAAAGGAGAGTACTATGTACAAGGAATTGATTGAGTATTATATTTCTCAATCGGTCCACTGGTTGCTGAGATATGGAGCCCTAAACTTTGATGGTCGGATTTATCCCATAGTTCCCTACTTCATACATTTGGTGGTGTACGTTACGTTCACGCCGGTACTGTAATACGAAAATCTACCTATGATGTCATGCACTTAGTACATATTGCAGATGAAAGCGTTCGACTATGCCAGACATTTGGCTACTTGTTCCCCACCGTCATGCGTGAATGACCCAATCCTGGACAGTGACCTAGAGATTCTCGGAATGCAAGTACTAATATACTCTTGATAATATTTTGCATGGTCGTATCATTTTTTCATCAAAAGATTGCTGTTTGAATGTTTGCTGTTGTCTATACGCAATAGGGAATAAACGATACCGTGGCAATTCAAACGCAGGTTAGGGATTATTTGGCCATGCTGATGGCGAAAAAACCCACAGCCGACCGTGTGAAAATGACATGGAGCAAAAGCGACTTCCTCATCACCTGTAGCTTCAATACGAAAGATTGCGATGTTGAAAAGTACAGTATTTTCTGATATTTAGGCAGACCTTTTACTTATGGGTCTTCTTTGTTGTGTCAACACAATTTTTATTTATTTATTCTTATTCTTTTGAGCATTTTAGCGATTTCAAAGCGGCTCTTGATCCTCAACTAGGAATGTGCTTCACTTTCAACTACAAAAAACCGCCTATATACGAGACTAACCGGGCTGGACCTCTATACGGTGATAATAAATCAATATACAAATAATAGTTTAATTTTTAGTCGTGACCGTGAGATCTATTATTTGCAGGTTTACGAATGGTGGTATTGACAAACATTAGCGAATACCTGGGGATTTCCGACATGGCAGGATTCAGGATCCTAATTCACAACCAAACCGAGCAAACGTTTCCGGATACTTTCGGTCACAACATTCAAGTTGGAGAAGCTTCATCTGTTTCACTATCCTACGTAAGAAATACGTATACCGTATTTACCGGTGCATAGCCCCATGGGGGTATGCAAAAAAGTCCCATATGGGGGTATGCATAGGGGGGGGTTATGCATGGGGGGGGGGTTTGGGTTATGCATGGGGCATTTTTTATGTTTTTGAGAGGTGCGCAGAGGCATATTTTTTTTAGGTCAAAAGCACGTGTTTTAGGGCATAATTGAGGTCAAAACACGGTTATTCTAGTACAATACACCCCCAAGCAGGCTTATAGGCATCTTAACTTGGTGTGGGAGTGGCTATGGGTACTATATGACCAGCTTACATAGGTAGGTTCAGGTACTGTTCAGTACATATGGGGGTATGCATAGGGGGGGGGGGGGGGGGTTATGCATTGGCATTTTTTATGTTTTGCCAATATGGGGTTATGCATTGGGGGGTTATGCACCGGTAAATACGGTACAGTACTTACGTAGGCTACTGCGTTTGCATTGCTTCAAAAAAATGGAAAAATATCCCACCTAAATATTGTTTTCTCCTTATCTTCTTTTCTACCCTTTGGAAATGTGTAGAAAACCATCAAGCGATTGCCAGATCCTTACGGCACCTGCATCATGAACGCAACCCATTCGCAAAGCATATACGAAAAAGATTACTCCAAAGAGGTATTGTAAGCCCACTGTAGTTTTTGTGTTGCCAACGTCCAAAGCCAAAAACTAATAAATACTCTTAGGCCTTTGGTTTGCCCACCTTTTCTTGATCTAAAGTACAAATTATAATTCTAGGACCCATGTATTATTTATCTCGAGAACTACGCGACGTAGAGCAAAGCGGTCAAAACTTCCACGGATAACTTTAGCTCGCCTCTCCAATAAAAAAAACCGTTTGTCTCCAGCTGCTCTATGTGTCGAGATCTCGCCAAATTTCTTCAGTACTAAAATCGCCAAATCGGGCGTGGACCATTGGGCAATTCTAAACCTCGCAAACTGCCGAAAAATCAAAATGGCAGAAATAAGCATACGTGATGAAGACGATGAAAATGCGCATCGGGCGTACAGGGTCGTAGGGTGTCGTGGTTTGCGTGGTTTAGCGTCTGCCGAAAGGTGACACGATTTCAGTGCTGAAGGAATTTGGCGAGATCTCGACACACAGAGCAGCTGGAGACAAACGGTTTTTTTTATTGGAGAGGCGAGCTAAAGTTATCCGTGGAAGTTTTGACCGCTTTGCTCTACGTCGCGTAGTTCTCGAGATAAATAATACATGGGTCCTAGAATTATAATTTGTACTATAGGGTTGCCATCGAAGCTGTCTACAACAGCGCCTGGTTGACAAATGTCAATGCGAAGACCCGAATTTTCCTGAACTGAATTACGACAGATGTGATCCGTGGAACAAAACACAGCGTAAGTGAAAAACCCCTTTGAAGAAGCGCCAAAAAATTTTAGGGTACTGTGGGGTAAACCCGGACACCTAAGCTTTTCTGAACTTGTCAGCTTAGCAAATGATGAACATGGTTGCTCATTTGAAAGAGTAGAGTTCAAGGAATTGATTGGTAGAATACTTGTCTCAATCTCAGTCGGTCGTACGGTTGCTGCAGCATGAGATAGGTGTCTGGATTTACCCCCGTGTCCGGGTTTACCCCACAGTACCCTACAATTATTTCTTCTTATGTATGCATGCGCAATATTGCAGAAGAGTGTTGGTGGAGCTTCATCACTTCTCCATCCGATATGAATCCATCTGAGTGCGACTGCTACCTACCCTGTGAAGAGGGGGTGTATGAGGTGACTGTTTCTGGATCTCAATGGCCATCCGAAGCAACGACCATCCTCGACAAATGCACAGATAGCATTGAAGTTTGCAGAGACAGATACCTGTGAGTAAAAAGCAAATATCTTCACCAAAAAATACGGCTAAGGTGAATGGATCTGAGAACTATTTGACATTTTTTTCATTCCAGGAAAAATGGAGCGCTGATTGAGGTTTTTTACGAGCAACTGAACTATCACCTCTTGGAAGAGAAACCATCCTACCAAGTAAGAAAAAACAAAAGCGCGTTCGCAAACTAATGAGAATGACGACCAATAAAATTTGAATTTGTAGTTTGTGAACCTGGCTTCGGATTTCGGTGGTCAGATCGGATTGTGGTTGGGTCTCAGTGTCACTGGATTCATCGAATATATTGTCTTGGGAATAATGATCTGCTTTGGTCGATCTAAACATCTAAATAGTCCATGATTCCATATAATTTTCACACCCAATTGTCGAAGCGAAGACGCTCTTATTTTTCGAAATAAAAATGTTTCTATTATTTTGCAAAGGTTACGGTATTGCTTTCTTTGTATATTATTGAACAAATGACATCTACATAGCGAGAAAGACGACAAACTGCGCAGATCAACAATAAAAAAAATAAAAATAAATAAACAAAATCGAACGAAACGATGATATCGAGCAACATAAATCAAAAATAATACAGCAAGAGGCAAGAGTGAAGTGAGATGAAAGTGATCCATATGTCTACGCGGAGCCTTTTTGCCTCCCGTTCGACTGCAGTCGCATTTCGTCGCAATTTCTGCTCTTTCCGTTCCAGAAAAACTCCCTCTTCTTCTCTGCTTCTTTCCTCCAGCTTCCTATGGCTTCCTCTACCTCCCCCCGCAATTCCCTCACCTTCCTGCTTGCTTTCCGCATCTGCTGCGCGCTGTTCCGCCCGTTTCTTCACCGTGCAAAATGAACCATCGTCGTCTTCCACGAAAGAAATCGAAAAGGAAGTTCATGCGCCAACCATTGAACAGCAACAACAACAGCAAAGTTTGGATTTGAAGAAAACGCCACGGCTCAAAGTTAGGTTGAATATTTCGCCGGGAAAACAGGCCAAAACTGAGGAGAGTGAGGGACAATGGATAGGCGCTGTGCGCGCAATGAGCGATTACGGCCTCAAGCTAGAAGATTTACAGGACTTAACGGCGGACTTTAGACGCAGCCCCTACATTGGTGAACCGCCCGACGTGCGTTACAGGGTGTCGCAAGTACGGGAAAGGGCAGCTAGGGTATGTTGTACTTGGTTGGTTGTCAAGTATGGTATCCACCTATGCAGTAATTAGTAAAGCGATTAGGTTGGTCGATAGCGACCCCGCGGTAATGTGTGAAAGGTTGGATCAGTGTCT
Source organism: Epsilonema sp. ZAB3_2 (assembly GCA_030247985.1). Lineage (NCBI taxonomy): Eukaryota > Metazoa > Nematoda > Chromadorea > Desmodorida > Epsilonematidae > Epsilonema > Epsilonema sp. ZAB3_2. The sequence continues at coordinate 33,072 of JASAMW010002935.1, forward strand.
GCGAGGTTGTCGACGTCATTTGTCGTCAATTCTTTGCTTAACTCGCTCTTTTTCCGCTCCCAGATGATTGAACGAGGGCGAATACCCCGCAGGCACCGATCCAAACATTCACTAAATAGCGCGGGGTCGCTATCGACCAACCCAATCGCTTTATTAGTACTCCAACTCGTCCATAGGGTACTATGGGGTAAATTCGACCACCTAAGTTTCAGAGGCTGCATATCTCAGCAGCCAATGGAGCGATTGAGACAAGTTAGTACTGTAAACGGGGAAATTTTCGGACAGGGGAAATTTTCGGACAATTCGGACAAAAAATTCTGTCCGAAAATATTACCGTCCGAATTTTTTGTATTTACAGCATATTTCCATGTACAGTACAGTACGTACGTTTGTACAGTACGTATTGCTAACTGCCCGCCTTTATCGTTGTGCATTGGGTGAGTAAGTGCAGTACACCCATACAGTATTGTGCCTGTTTGGTCCGCATTCATAGTATGCTACCACTAAATACTAGCACAAGCTCGCCAATCGCTATACGTATGTACATACATACAGTACGTTCGTACACATACGTACGTAATACAGAAAATGTCGCTGTGCGTGCATGCACATTGAGGTCGGACATCTGTCCGAAAATTTCCCCGTCCGAATATGTTGAAAAAGCCTTCTGTCCGAAAAAAAGACCATCCGAAAATATCCCCGTTTACAGTATTTATTTTAATCGATTCTTCGAACTTTCCTCTCTCAATTAAGCTACATAGATTGTTTCATCATTTGCTAACATGAAACAGTAAGTTCAAAGGAACTTAGATGGCCGAGTTTACCCCATGAGCGGATGTTTCTCACAGTACCCTTGTTTCGGAAACGATCACGACCGAGTTTTGGCAAAGATTTCCATGGACATCTTTATTTGTGGACTTCAACTTACACTATTGTTGCCAAAGTCCATTCTTCAAGTGTCATGTTGGAGGAATAAGCAAAACCTGTGTACAAAAAAATTTACAGCGAAGGCGCCAGATCTCGCACCCTCGGTCTTGATTGTTTCCCCAGCCAGCTACATAATGGTCGATTGGTCAGGCACTACACCACAAACGTGCAGCTTGGGTACTATGGGGTAAACCCGGCCATGAGAAAATCCGGATATCTAATTCAGGGCTGCATATCTCAGCAGCCAATGGACCGATTGAGACAAATTGGATACCAATCGATTCTTCGAACCCTCCTCTTTCAGATGAGCCGTTTGGTTCATCATTTTCTGAAGCAGCGAGTTCGAAGGAGCGTAGGTGGGCGGTTTTACCCCACAGTACCCTACCAGGGCTATAGATAGGTATGCGCAAGTGCGCCCCAAGAATTTTTTTGCGCCCCAAATTTGGGCGGCTAGGGGCGCAAAATTTCCACCTGACTTTTTGCAACTGGTTGCATGCAAAATGGGCTCGATTTCTGCAAGAACCGCCATAGTCGGCCTCTCCCATATCTTTCTGAATCTACTACAGGGTCAGGAAGGATATGGTGTACTGATTACATGCATAGGTATGCATGCATGGCTTTGTACATAGTGTACCTATCTATGTACATAGTCAGGCTTCTTGCATAACTGTGCCTGTCATTGAGTGCGCTAAAAGCCGAATTTGAATAGTTTCTGATGCTTTGAGCGATTCTACTCTCAATATTGAAAAATTTTCCCAGGGGGCGCTGCCCCCTGGACCCTCCGCCCCCAGACCCCCATAGCCTCCGGCGGCTGGGGCTCTGCCCCAGACCCCGGTGGCTCGCTACGCTCGCCAAAATTTTTGCGCCCCAGATTTTCATAGGCTATCTATAGCCCTGCCTACTTTACATAAGATTTTTTTGCAGATTCATGGCAGCGTTCGAGCTTTGGAGAAGTTTCAGCAGCGAAGCGCCGACTTAAGACGCGCATCTGCCGCGGAAACAGACGAGGACTATTTTCGACAACGCGATGAGGTGGAGAGCGCCGGCGATAAATTCACTAGTAAAATGCGCAAACGGGAGCTGCAAGCGGCCAAGGCTGCGCAGGTAAGGCATGCACCTGTCTTGTTTATGTATGGTGCTATGGACGATATGCGGTAACGCGATTGGGTTGGTCGATAGCGACCCCGCGATATTTAAGATGGATGTTCGGATCGGTGCCTGCGGTGTCGACGACCTTGTTCAATCACCTGGGAGCGGAAAAGGAGCGAGTGAAAAAAAGCACTGACAACAGATGACGTGAACGACCCCGCAGACACCGATCCAAACTTTCACTAAATACCGTGGGGTCCTATCATCGACAAATGGGAATGTTCTTGGTGCTGTTTCAGGGTTCAAAGCGCGTGGTTCACTGGGCTCTTGCCGCTAACCTCACGGATATGTGCTGCAAGTTTACGGGCTACGTATTCACAGGGTCGCATAGTATGTTCGCGGAGACTGTGCATTCAGCAGCTGATACATTAAATCAGGTATACACAGTTGTGTACAGTAATTTGTAATTTAGTTCTAGGTATGTAAGGCGAGTTTAGCCATCAGTGCTTGGACTGGCACATGGTCATGTGCCTAAAGAGTCGACAGCTGTGGTTCAGTCCTATTTATCCCCCCCCCCTTTCGGGGCCCGGCAATCGTCATACGGAACGCGGAACGTCACAATACAGTATTCAGGAACACCCTGTACATACAGGAGACTAAATAAAATACGTCACGCAAAAATTCATCCGTCCTTCCCCTTCGTCATGCTTTTTCGGCCATCCCCCCCCCCCCCCCCTGTATGCTATGTACGTACCTGTTTTTATGTACAGAGAGTGACGCCTCGTCACGCAAACGTCACATTGATTCTCCCCATCCCCCTCCCCTCCCCCTTACTCTCAATTTTTGTGACGTAATATATGAATCACCCCACCCTCCTTTTTCTTTTCTCTTTGCTTTCAGCTCCTGCTAAAGTTCGGCATTGCCCGGGCGGCGCGCAAACCCGACCGCGCTCATCCCTACGGCTACGCCAACCTTCCGCATATTACGAGTCTGATCGCCGGCATGGGCATTATGTTCCTGGGGGCCGGACTCAATCTCTACCACGGCATCAGCGCTCTCATCTTTCCGCGACCGCTGGAATCCCTCACCCTCGCCTTCTGCGCGCTCTCCGTTTCCCTACTCACCCAAGGAAGTGAGTGAATGAACAAGTTTGATGATTGATTAACACATACCGCGACCTGGCGTCATTGTTGACAACGAATTGTTGACGAATAATATATGGGTGTTGTTGTCGGTTTGTTATTGGTTTGTTGTCGGTTTCTTGACGAACGGACAACAAACCGACAACAGCTGAATGACTTGTTGCCAAGAATGACGCCAGGTCGCAGTATGTGTTAAGAGCAATGGGGTAAATCCGGCCACCTGAACTCCACTTTGAACTTGCTCTTCCAGTTTGACAAGTGATGAAGCAAATAGCTCGTTTGAAAGAGGAGAGTTCAACGAATCGATTTATATGAATACTTGTACCACATCGGTTCATTGGTTGCTAAGATATGCAGGCCTGAAACTTAGGTGGCCGGATTTTCCCATAGCGCATAACATTTTCCCATCGTACATTTGCAGGTACACTGTGGAGAGCACAAGCGGAATGGAGGAGGAAAGCCAAAGCGGCGAACATGACTCTCTTCAACTTTTGTAAGCCCGAAATTCTCTTTTTCTTTCTTGTCTACTGCCTTCTCTTTGTTGGAAGACGTTCGTAAATTACGTCACGCAAAAGTAGGTAGTTGGGGCGGATGTGACGTCAGCGCGTGGCGATGTGTACTGGTATGTACATATATTTGTCTGACGTACATAGGGTACGCTGGGGCAAACCCGGCATCGGCCACCTCAGTTTCAGGGCTGCATATCTCAGCAAGCAATGCACCGATTGAGACAAGTATGACATCAATCGATTCCTTGAACTCTCCTCTGTCAAATGAGCTATTTGGCTCGTCATTTGCTGACGCAGCAAGTTCAATGGAGCTAGGATGGCCGGGTTTACCCCACCAGTACCGTAGTTTACGAACCTTCCCTAATCCCTCCCTACTTACAGGTTATTTTGCTTACAAATAAAAGTGGACAAGACCCCACAGTACCCTAATACGAACCTTCCCTACCCTAATCCCTACACCTATGTATGTACAGGTTATTTTTCTTTGATTCCAGATAAGAGTGACCCCACAGTACCCTAGTTTGCGAACCTTCCCTAATCCCTCCCTACAGGTTATTTTTTTGCTTCCAGACAAGAGTGGACAAGACCCCAGCTTGAACGTTGTACTATTGGAAGATACTGCTGCAGTGTTAGGCGTGGGAATCGCAGCCACGTGCATGCTCCTTTCTTCCGTCTATCTGACTCCGCTATACGACGCCTGCGGTAGTATTATCATCGGCAGTATGTTGGCTGGCGTGGGGACGTTCATAGTCAAAGCGAATACTGCTCATCTCATGATACGGTGATTGGTATTACCCAGGAAACAAAAAAGGTATACGGGGATAGCTGTACTTTTTATCATGTAAGTGCAAAATACTTTTTGGCGAGTTTACCGGCATAAAAAATAATAACAGCCGTTTTTCGCTGTAGGCTAACGGCTGTTACTATTTTTTATGCCGGTGAACTCGCCCAAAAAGTATTTTGCATTTACATGATAAAACAAAAGTACAGCTATCCCGTATAGCTTTTTTTATTTCCTGGGTGGTGTGACGTTCGTACGTTACGTAATAAAAGGCTACTACATACAAACAATAGGTTTAGGGTACTATGGGGTAAACCCGGCCATGGGGTAAACCCGGACACCCTTAGCTCTTCTGAACGTGTCACTTCAGCAAATGATGAGCACTGTAGCTCATTTGAAGGAGGAGAGTTGAAGGAAGGAATCGATTGGTAGAATACAGCACTTGTCTCGATTGGTTGCTGAGATGTACTAGCCAGGTGTCCGGGTTTACCCCACAGTACCCTATGTGTGTAAGGTATGTTTCGTACGTATAATAAAGGATGGCCGTGTGTTTCAGGTCTGTACCTGAAGCGAAAAGGGAAGGAATGGTGAAGGTGCTGTTTGATGATCCTGTTGTAAGGTGAGGGGTGGGTTCATCGAAGTTTAACACATACTGCGACAAGCCGTCATTGGTTGACAAGTCGCTCAGCGGTTGTCCGTTTGTTGACAAATAATATGTGGGTGTTGTCGGTTTGTCGTTGTGGTCGGTTTGTTGACGAAATGACAACACACGACAACACAATCATATTATTCGTCAACAAATGGACAACCAACCGACAACAACAATATATTGTTCGTCAACAAACGGAAAACAAACCGATCACAGCTTAGCGACTGGTTCATCAATGCAACAGCATTATTGGAAATATGCATATTGTAATTTTGTAATTATTGTACACATGCATCATGTTTCTAATCATAGGTACCAGATGGTTTTTTTTCAGGGGTGTGCATGACGTAAAAGCTACGGAAATGGGCATGGACAGTGTACGGCTGAAAGCGGAGCTGGATTTTAACGGCCGACGGATAACGGAGATTATCTTAGCAGACCAGGATTTGGCGAAAATGCTGACGGTAAGGTTACGATCGTTTGGGTTGAGCTGGGGAGTAAATAGGTAGGCTCCGTGGTAATTTGAGGCGCATTTGCGCCCCTGTTTTCATTTTGCGACTCAAAATTTAGCTGCCAGAGGCGCAAAATTACTGTTATGTAGACATGAAGACATGGCAACCAGGCAAAATCTGTTTTTTTGCGCCTCAATTTTTTGTTGGCTACCTAACCTACCCCCCTGGTTGAGGAAAGTACTGTTATCATAGTGCGCTATACACGAGGTGAGTGAACCGTATCGTATTCGTATTCAAATTTTATTAGGACTTATATGTAGCTAACTACTAACTGTACTTTGTATCAGAAATAGTAGCGCATACGTAAATATGTAGGTACCTACATAGGTACGTACAACTACGTACTACTGCAAGACAAGTGGGCTATTCATACGATGATTTTGAACTTTGAGTTTTCTTTTGCGTTTCAAGCATTCTTACTTGCTCCCCCACGCGAGAATATCTTCTGATGTTCCCACGTGGTGTGATTTACGCACTCACGAGTATATTCACCAATTTCTGGGATTTCACCGTGTGAGTTTACTCACCACTTGTGTTAGCACACTTTTTTGAATGCAAACCAGCGTTTTTTTAGCAAGTTCGAGCGATACAGACGGAAGCTGATTTGCGCGAATTTCTACTCCAGTTTGGCGATGGGGTAATTGATAAATTGGGCGCAGAAATTGACAGGATCGAGCAGGCACTCGTGGTACTAATTTATGCGTTCTTGATAATGGGTCTGTTATTGCTTTCAAGCAGTAGAGTACTCACTGCGGGGTAAACCAGGCCACCTACTACTGAAGGCCGTTCGGTGTGTGGCCGGTTTTGGTTTACCGTACTAATAGAACCGGCAGGGTTTACCCCGTGATACCCTACTGTTGTACATTTAATTATGACTAGATATGAGTATATGGCAATAGTACAAAACGTTAGAGATGTAACAAGGTACGGTAAATCCCGGCATATTTTTGGATCCGGCTCCGGTATTATATATATTTTTATATAATATTCCGGTCTATATTTTTTAGTTTTTGGCTGACTGCTCTTGAAAAAATAAGGGTTTTCCATCGAAACTTATCAAAAATTATTGCAAACCCTTTTGAGCCTTATTAGCAAAACCTTTTGCATATTTTTACTTTGTGTCGCATTTTGGCAGCAATCAAATGATCAATATGATTTTTCCTACAGTAGTTTGCTACAGCATTTTCTGGGCTTGGATCCGGCTCCGGCCGGGGCAATTTTTCAGATCCGGCTCCGGCTCCGGCACTTTGAAAAATGTCGCCCTGTTACATCTCTGAGATGTGTACTATGGCAATAGTGTTCTAAATGTACTTTACTTTGGCAAATTTTCAGAAGAAGTACCCAGATCTCAGGCATGTGGACTTGGAGGTTTTGTGATCCGGTCTGCATTGCTATCAATTGTGTGAATGTGATACTGGTGTCATGAAGTATCGTTCCGTATTGTATGTAATAAAATGAAGACTTATACCACCGCAGTAGGTCTGTACGTAGTACATTTGCAATACTTTTACCACTTGATGTGCTGAACAAACTATAGTTCTGAAATAAGACACGTACTGTGTAATAGGTAGTAACGGTGTTCATCAATATCACTGGTCCGTCATGGGAAATAAATACATGTACGTACGTACACAAGTGTGCAAACCTGATAATAAAACATTGCTAATACTGCTCGATTACACAGTAGAATTTGCTAACCGAATCAAATGCCTTTTTTCAGTGCGTTTTTCGTTTCCCCTTCCTCTTTTACCGATTAAACATCCACTGAAATACGTGTATAATACAGAGGGGTGTCAGCTCTCGCGATCTAGCCTGTTGGTCTATGCAATATGCATACGTTGTTGGCGTCCAATACAATCGCAGGGTTTTGTTATACCACTGACTCAGAGATATCCCAGTTGTTTGAGGGTGTTTTCCGCGTATTCCATGAGTAGTCGGCGGTTGTCCGCTGTCACCAGTCTGTTTTTGCGTCGAATGCGGGTCGTGCTGTCGTAATAGTCGCCGCTTTTGCCTTCCACGCTCGGGGAAGTGAGGAGAAAATGCGGTGTTCTCACCTCTTCCACCGGGCGACCGCTCCATCTTTAAAACGAATTAACTAGTTGTCCTTGCATGGATTGGCCATGAATGCGTAATGCCCGACACAAATATACGGTTGTAGCATACTATACGGCACAGAACTCAGCCTCATAGATAATGATGAAAGTTCGTAGAACTTGTACAGTCGCTAGCTGCTGCTAAATCTTTACTGTACAACTTTCGAATATAACCCCCTCGCGTATAACCCCCTATTAGGTGACCAACGATTTTTATTCCCCCCCCCCCCCCACTAACCAAAATTTTGAAAACGCGCAAATAGAACGAAATAAGCATGTTGGTGATGATTTGGCACATTTTGGCTGGTCTCATGTTCGTACACTCTCCTGGTGCATAACCCCAGTCGAATCAGCGACTAACGTTTTTTATTCCCCGGGGTTATACACGAAGCTTTACAGTATTCTGGAGCAAGAAGTTCCGTAGACAGCTCGCCTTGTGGACTGATGTAAATGTTCGTTCTCTAACCTGGAAAGTTTCGTTCTCAAATGTCCCGGTCCCAAGCTATTGACGGTGACGCCCGTGCCCCTCAAAAGCTGGCTCAGTTCGTCGGCGTGCATGACATTGTAGAGGGTCGCCCGACCGTAAGCCCTCCATCCGTTGGTTCCCGTTCTTTCCGAGTTGAAATCCGACCAGTCGCCTTCGCTGGGACCGTAGTGGGCGCCGGAAGAAGTGGTGAGCACGCGAGTGCCCGGGCGTAAGTGCGGTGCCAGCCGCAGCATCAGCAAGCGGTGCGCGAGGAAGTTCACCTTTGAAAGTTAAAGGGGCAGTCTTATAGTTGGAAATAGGTTGCGTGAAGGTGAACATAGAATATTTGGCCTGGTCGAACTTTCTTCTGACTGAGCAAGCTGGCAGGATTTGCCCATCGATTTGTATTTTTTTGCAAAATTGGTTCGGGTACTGTGTAGGGAGTACAAAGCTACAGTGGTCTCAACTTTTTGGTCAGGGGCGCAAGCATATTTTTTCTTAATTTTTGGGTAGACAAACTTACCTATCAAATAATAGTGTATTAGCTAGAAAGTAGCTACTGTAGTATGGCACTAGTACTGAGCTTCCTACATAGCTAGAGCTGAATCTAGTGGTACCTGAAAAGTTTCCTCCAAGCCATGCCTCGTTCTCGCCACTCTATTGTTGAGCACCCCGGCATTGAGCAGAATACGATTGAGCCGTGGGTACTGCATTTTCAGCTGCTCAGCCATGTACTCCACTTCATCCAGAGACCGGAAGTCGCCGACAACGCAGCTGAATGCAGCCTCGGCTGGGGCCTTTTGTCTCAGCCATTTTTCTGCATCAGTGCATCGACTGACATTGCGACCATGGAGGATGATAAAATTGCCCTTGGGGTCTTCTCGTGCCAACTGCAGCGCTGTTTCTCGCCCAATGCCATCAGATGAGCCAGTAATGAGGATGTAGTTCTTTATCTACGAACATACCATAGGATTGAGCATCGAGCATCAATAATGTGTGGTTTTCTTTCATCAACAAATTTCACTAATTGACAGTTTGACACCTATCGCCTTGAGAAGTGTCAAAATTGGAGTTTATGTACCGTATTTACTGGTGCATAACCACCCCAATGCATAAGCCCCCCCCCCCCCCCTCCCCAAGGCATAGCCCCAGCTCCATATAGAATCTCTCGATTTTTGCATAGCCCCATGGGGCTATGCGCCAGCAAATACGGTATCAAAACCGGCCGCGTGCTAACCCTTGGTCAACTACCTGACCTGGTGCTGGTGCTGTACGAGAGTACTGTAGATATTATAAGAGCCTAGCCTAGCCACCAACAATTTTTATGCAAGGCCATCTTTAATGTTTATTATAAAGTAGCCATGTAGCTAGCCAAAAATAAACTGAACTGTACTTGTGATTGGGATTGTCCATTGGCGACTGCAAAAATGCAAGCAAATAGGTAAAATATCGCAATACGCATCTTTTTGATAGGCGAAGATGGTGAACCAAGCCGAAGAAAAAGTTATATTTTTGCTGACCTGTGCAGTGCACGCAACGAAAACGCACACCTGTTTATTTTTGCGGTATTATATTTCCAAAGCGGTTTTTTGTTGACAAGAAACCCGGAGATCAAGTTTTTTTGTGAAAGGGTTAAAACTGCGAAAACAGCTAATTATAGCAACCTGTACCTACATAGTACCGTATTTTTGAATGTATAGCCCCACAAAAATCGAGAGGTCTGATGGGGGGTTATACGCTGGGGGGATATACAATGGGGATATACACTGGGCAAAATTTATGTTTTT
>JASAMW010002936.1:0-12342 GCA_030247985.1 Epsilonema sp. ZAB3_2
GTGCTCTACAACGCAGTCTTCAATCAATTTACACAGATAATACACGGGTATGTATGTACAGTGGTAAGCCTCGATTGTGTTTCGCGTATTCTCCCGGTGAATTATTCGCCATCAACGTATGTTGAAGCCATGTCATACATAGTCTGGCCAATAAGAGTTCGCCAATTGAACTCAAGTCGCATAATGTGCTTTGCACGTACTTCTGTAGAAGAGTAGGTACACGTGAAGCAAGGACCGATATCCGCATTTGTACCTTTCTATTTTACGCAACACGACTGGAGTTTCAAAGCGAACTCTTGGTGGCCAGACAGACTATATTGTTCTGTTACTTGATTTGCCCATTGCCGAGGCAACGATGGAATAATACACGTAGCCTATATTTTCACTGTTTGTTGGTGTTGTTTTAGCGGTATTCTTTCGCCTCATTCCTCGACTGCTGCGGGTGCTGCGTTTAACGCTGGATTCCTGGCCAATTCCGGTCAAGCATTCGTCTACTTCTACTCAGATCTGGCGTACAATATGTCGGGATTCAACATTTCCTATAGGTGCGTAGCGTGTGTGGTGTGGTGTGTGACAGAAAACCGAGCTGTGTGTCTGTGCAAAACGGTGGTGGTGTACAATTGTTAGTCGGCATCAGACAGGGCGATTTGCTCGAACCGAGATCGGCGGTCTTACCTGTTAACCGATACTGAATATACTTGCCTACTCCATTCATTTATGCGCATGCATGCGCACGAAAAAAAGGAGATCCAGTACATATGTGCGCATGCATGCGCATTTTTGAAGTGCCGGTCGCCGTTTGTGAGCACATTTCCTCATAAATGCGCATGAATGCGCACCTTAGGTACTGGAGCTCCTTTTTCCATGCGCATGCATGCGCATAAATGAATGGAGTAGGCAGGCATATTCAGTATCAGTTAACCCCCTCCATAATCTCAGATGGCCGCCTGGCCATATACACCAGGCGGTCATCTGAGATTGTGGAGGGGGTTAATTGAATATTTGGATAGTACGTACTAAAACGGTATTGTCGGCCCCTTTACTTCAACACGCCAGACGTAGGGACGAGCTCGCTACAATTGGCCGGCCTGTCTGATGTCGACAAGTTGTACGTACGGTACACCAACATAGCGGGCTACAGTTGGACCTATTGACGCATGAAAGCAATGGACGGAGTTCTAAATAAATTCGTCTTTGGTCAATAATGCTGTATATGTACTAGTTCTAAGTACGTCTATGTGTACAAATGCTGTATGTTTGTAGGTTCGATGGGTGTCCCGGTGACTGTAGCGGCAGGGGGAAATGCGACGAGGCGAGCGGCGTCTGTCGCTGTTTCCACAACTGGACAGGGCCGGCCTGCGAGCTGGCGTCTTGCTCGCGCAGTTGCAAAAACGGAAAATGCGATGCGACCACCGAGCGGTGCAAGTGTTTCCAGGGCTTTCATGGTATGGACGATATGCGGTAACGCGATTGGGTTGGTCGATAGCGACCCCGTGGTATTTAGTGAAAGTTTGGATCGATGCCTGCGGGGTCGTCGACCTTGTTCAATCATCTGGGAGCGGAAAACGAAAAGGAGCCAGCGAAAAGAATTGACAACAAATGGCGTCGACGACCCCGCAGACACCGATCCAAACTTTCACTAAATACCGCGGGGTCGCTATCGACCAACCCAATCGCGTTACCGCATATGGTAAACAAGAAAAGGACATTTTTTGCATATTTCTTATTCCGGGCCAAGCACGCCAATACCAAGCAGTACGTTCTTTTCGCATTTTTAGGACCGAATTGTGACGTTCAAATGGGCGACAGTGCGTGGCGCGTGACGTCCGCTTCTTCCACAACGACCGGTCGCGCTTCGCACGCCGCTGTCGTGATAGGCGATGAGCTGTGGGTGGTCGGAGGCTATCATTTTCAAGGCGAAGAGTTTGCAGGAATGCTCACGTTAAGACTCTCACCTGGAATACTCTATTTTTTTAGTAGTTTGGATATTGTGATATGCACGTAAAGCTGAAATACACATGACTTTCAATCTCTCGTTTTGTAGCTTCTGTACTTAGCGAAATGCAGAAGTTGCAAGAGTGCGATGCTTTAGCAATATGTGTAAGGCCTATGCAATGCAGTACATTGTATAATATATGCGTATTCTGTAGGTATGATTTTGCAACTGGAAACTGGACGAGCGTTGAGTATGAGTGGGAAGAGGAGGCATCTGGGATGGATCCCACTCGCAGATATGATCACACTTTGGTCACCTACCAGGTACAGACACCACGTAATGTGTTCGCTCGCTGTTTCCTGCAATATGCGTCATTTTGCAGTAAGATATTTTAGTGTTTGTCGAACTGTGAGCAGAGTAGAGGCGCGAAAAGTGAGCTAATGTTTCAAAGAAAGAACAAAAGTTTGTCAGTGCATCGTGTGTGCAATAGAGACAGAGCCACCATTTGGGGCAAAAATTGTGCAAGTTCAGTGAGAAAATAACGTGTCGAACTCTGAGCAGAGTAGAGGCGTGAAAAGACATAATGTTTCAAAGAAAGCACAATAGTTTGTCAGTGCAGCGTGTGTGCAATAGAGACAGGGCCACCATTTGGGGCAAAATTGTGCAAGTTCAGTAAGAAAATAACGTGTCGCACTCTGAGCAGAGTAGAGGCGTGAAAAGTGAGCTAATGTTTCAAAGAAAGAAGAAACGTTTGTCGTGCAGCGTGTATGCAATAGGGCGTAAGCTGCCATTTCGGACAAAATTTTGCAAGTTCAGTGAGAAAATAACGTGTCGAACTCAGCAGAGTAGAGGCGTGAAAAGTGAGCTAATGTTTCAAAGAAAGAGTAAACGTTTGTCAATGCAGCGTCTATGCAATAGAGCTGGACTAACGTTTGGGACAAAATTGTGCAAATTCAGTACGTCTAGGTATACACGTTATTTTCTACTGAACTTGCGCAATTTGTCCCACATGGTAGTAATGTGCCACTTCTAGTTTCTTCATTCCTTTCTTCTTATCTTTGGTAAAATGTTTCAATGCAGGGATAAGTCTTTGTGCTGGAATGAAATAACGAGCGAACATCATATTGAAACTACGCGCGCTAGTTGTCTTGCGTACCCAGGGCTGAAGTGGCCTCACTCAGGGACCCAAATTATCCGGCGCTAACAAATTCTCCACCCCATTTACATTGCTTGTTTTGCTCAATTAGGGCGAACTGTACATGTTCGGTGGCCTGGTGAACGAGAAGAACGTGTCATGCGAGCTGTGGGCGTTCAATCGCACGTCAAGCTACTGGCGCCTCATCACAGTCGACCACTTCGACCATCATTCCACGCCCTATCACGCCGCCGGTCACACGGCTCACGTGATTGGTCACGTGATGGTGGTGATTTTCGGCTACAACCAGTACAGGGGTTACATGAACGTCGTACAGGAGTACTTCTTTGGTAAGCCGCCAGCTTTATGTACATGTATGCCATGTACATACGTCATCGGGTCTGCTCGTATTTTTCGTATGGTAGCGTACGTACGGTGTAGAATATGGGTGGGGTATGGTGGGGAAAACCGGACAGTCAAAAGTTTCGGATAGGCCTACCTATAGTCGGCTAGCTTTCCTTGTCTATGGTTCGTTCGGGACCAAAGAAAGAAAGGCGATTATGCGATTTCTGTCCATGCTACACATACATTCTCTCTCTGATTCTGCAAGAGTGCATGCCGGTACTTGTACGGTTTTGTCCCCTTCGATCCCCTATATTGAGATTGAGACTGTGCATATGCTTGAAGAATGTTCCTTGCGTTGGTTGATTGATTGGCTACCCGCTGGTTTTAGCCAATAAGAGTTGGGTGGCTCAGCGCACGTCGGGCACCGTCATACACGGTACGTACGGTCACACGTCAGTGTACGACCCGGGCACGGAATGGATCTACGTGCACGGCGGTTTCTTCGCCAACGGAAAGACGCTGGGATCGGTGTCGGATCGACTCTACAAATATCATCCCATTCTTAGACAATGGTACGATGCACGCTTAAGACATATGCTCAGAGGCTGATGGTATGTGATGGATGGTGGTGAACTCTGTCACACATCACTTACCGTCGAATGTCAACCATCTATCAGTATTCGCGTTATGTCTGCGTTACGTTTTCTTGTATAGGAAGATCCTTCGTAGTTCTGGGCACCCTGTATTTCGCCACGGCGCGGCTTTGTTAGGCGGCGTTATGCTGGTAATGGGCGGAAACGCGCACAACGAATCCATACCCAATCGTCAGACCGAGTGCTACGCCGAAAAGATCATGGCCTATGATATCGGTATGAAGGAAGTGTGTTTTGTTTCCTTGGTATATGACATACATGGCTTGCTAAGAAAGCGCAATGATATGCTTCTGCGGTTGTGTTGTAGAGTGTGGCTCATGGTATTCCTTGCGAACTCCGCACTATCTGACACCTGGGGTGGCTCGTTTTGGGCACGTGGTTGTGGAGAATAAGTAAGGAAACTTGTGCTAACTTCACGTAACGCTATTGTCATGCTATCAGTTAGCTGAGTAGGGTACTTTATGGGGTATAAAGCCGACCATGGGAAAATCCGGCCACTAAGTTTCGGAGCTGCATATCTCAGCAACCAATGGACCGATTGAGACAAATAGGATACCAATCGATTCCTTGAACTCTCCACTTTCAAATGAGGTGGCTTCTTGACACATAATGGGCTTATACAATACTTAGACGAGAGTCAAAAATAAAACTACGCCACACGTATACGCACAGCAAGAAGCCGGCTATTAACCCAGCTCAAAGGAGCTTTGTTGGCCGGGTTTACCCCACAGTACGCTAGTACCGAATCTCCCGCTGCTTACTATGGACGATATGCGGTAACGCGATTGGGTTGGTCGATAGCGACCCGGCGGTATTTAGTGAAAGTTTTGATCGGTGCCTGTGGGGTCGTCAACCTTGCTCAATCATCTGGGAGCGAAAAAGGAGCGAGTGAAAAGAAGAAGTGACAACAAATGACGTCGACGACCCCGCAGACACCGATCCAAACTGTTACTGAATACCGCCGGGTCGCTTTCGACCAACCCAATCGCGTTACCGCATATCGTAAATGATATGTAGCGGTGTGTACGTGCACGGCGGGTTCAACGGTCGGATGCTGACGGATTTGCTGGAGTTCATCCCCGGCAGCTGCTCCTATTACAAAGACGCGGCTTCCTGCACACGATCGAAGGAGGGCGTGAAATGCGTCTGGAGCGGACGATGTCTGACTTACGCGGAGGCGAAGGAAAGACGGCGACATCTGAGCAAAGGAGAGCTAGAGGAGGAAGGAGAGGGAGGTAAAGGAAAAATCAAAAATATATAAAGGGGCTTAGGGGAATACCGTATTTACCTATGCATTGCCCCCCCCCCCCCCCCCATATGCATAGCCCCCCCCCCCCCCCCCCTTATGCATAGCCCCATATTGGCAAAACATAAAAAATACCCTGTGCATAGCCCCATATGTACTGTAGGGGTACCTGAACCTACCTATGTAAGCTGGTCATAAGCTACCCATAGCCACTCCTACACCAAGCTATAAAGATGCCTATAAGCCTGCTTGGGGGTGTATTGTACTAGAATAACCCTGTTTTGACCTCAGTTATGCCCTAACACACGTGCTTTTGACCTTAAAAATATGCCTGGGCTATGCATAGGTAAATACGGTAATCGCATGGATGACTTGGTGTAAACAATTCACGCAATCACTGGCTCATGCTCACACCAATTTATATCCGATAAATATGTTTGTAAACAGGAGGTGCGGAGATTTCTAAATCCGCTTGCGATGGAGAAGGAGGAGGCAGGGAGGTGGCGTGCGAAGAAGCCAACGATTGCCTCACCTGCATGGAACTGACTCAGATGGGTCGCAAATGCGCCTGGAAGGACGGCGGATGTCGACAGCAGGCGAAAACCGGCGACATGACCAAGGTAGGCACAGTAGTATGTCGGTTGTACGTAAATCTTCATGGGTCAACCCGTGAAGATGATGTGTTTGATTGACTAGGCAAGGGGTTGTACGGACAGGGAGCCAAGGAATTGGTGGGGCACGAAATGGGGCTTTGCGTTTCTCAAAGTTTTTCAACTGGCCACCAATTTCTGGGGCGGAAAACATTTTGCCCCGTGTTCTACATTGTTTTATATGTCTTTTCTTCGCTTACTGATTTATTTGTGTTGTACGTACGTGTATACATGGATATGCAATAATAGGCAACCGTACGGGCGGAAGATTGTCCTCGTTCTTCCGGCTGGGAATCCTGTCACGTGTACCACACGTGCGTGTCGTGCAAAAGTCGCAGCAACTGCATTTGGAACCTGAAGGCGAAGCCGTTTCCGCTCTGCATCAACGAACATGAACAAGGTATTTGGCTTGAACACGTCATTTGTGCACGTGTCTACTGTTTGTTGGACAGTAGTAGTCTACTTGAGCCTACTCTGCAGGCAACCCAGCCTCAGTTGGTCAATCGACTTCACCTCCCTCCATGCCCCTCCATTTACCCCTCCACTTACCCCAAAGTATGTACTTGTCCCTCTCCCCACATTTACCACCCCACCACTTTCCCCACAGTACGTACTTGTTCCTCTCCCCACATTTACCCCACCTCTTACCCCACAGTACGTACTTGTCCCTCTCCTCATTTACCCCACCACTTACCCCACAGTACCTGCTTGTGCCTCTCCCCATTTACCCCCACCACTTGGGGGCCCCCCCCCCCCCCCTCCCCACCACACACCCCCCCCCACGACCCCACCACACCCCACAACCGCTACCTCTCCCCATACCCCCGCCACACCCCACAGACACACGCCCTCCCCACACCCCACCACACCCCACAACCGCACCTCTCCCCATTACCCCCGCCACACCCCACAACACGCCCCCTCAATATTACAAACAATAATAGACTATAATATTAGTATGTGGGGAGGGGCACAAGTACGTACTGTGGGGTAACTGGTGGGGTAAATTGGGGGAGAGGGACAAGACGTACTGGGGGAAGAGAAAAGTGAATCGATGGACCAACTGAAAGTGTGGGGAGGGTTGCCTAAGGTCAGCAAGTACTGTGGGGAAAAACAATAAATAAGAGAGTGTATAAGTGGGGGGGGGTAAATGGAGGGGCATGGAGGGAGGTAAGTCGATTGACCAACTGAGGCTATGGATTAGTATCTATCGTACTGTGCACTGAGTTGGGCTAGTTGGGGAGTAAATACCGGCTGTGCGGTTTGCAATTCTCAACTCGCGCAAAGGGTGTCCATCCAACAAACAGTGGACGCGTGCTGTGCACACATGACGTGTTCAAGCCAAATACCTTGTTCATGTTCGTTGATGCAGAGCGGAAACGGCTTCGCCTTCAGGTTCCAAATGCAGTTGCTGCGACTTTTGCACGACACGCACGTGTGGTACACGTGACAGGATTCCCAGCCGGATGAACGAGGACAATCTTCCGCCCGTACCGTTGCCTATTATTGCATATCCGTGTCCACACGTACGTACAACACAAATAAATCAGTAAGCGAAGAAAAGACATATAAAACAATGTAGAACACGGGGCAAAATGTTTCCCGCCCCAGAAATTGGTGGCCAGCTGAAAAACTTTCAGAAACGTAAAGCCCCCATTTTGGACCCCACCAATTCCTTGGCTTCCTGTCCGTACAACCCTAGAATAATCCAAAGCATCATCTTCACGGGTTGACCCATGAAGATTCACGTACAACCCGCAATACTGTGCCTACCTTGGTCATGTCGCCGGTTTTCGCCTGCTGTCGACATCCGCCGTCCTTCCAAGCGCATTTGCGACCCATCTGAGTCAGTTCCATGCAGGTGAGGCAATCGTTGGCTTCTTCGCACGCCACCTCCCTGCCTCCTCCTTCTTCATCGCAAGCGGATTTAGAAATCTCCGCGCCTCCTGTTTACAAACATATTTATCGGAGATAAATTGGTGTGAGCATGAGCCAGTGATTGCGTGAATTGTTTACACCAAGTCATCCATGCGATTACCGTATTTACCTATGCATAGCCCAGGCATATTTTTTAAGGTCAAAAGCACGTGTTTTAGGGCATAACTGAGGTCAAAACAGGGTTATTCTAGTACAATACACCCCCAAGCAGGCTTATAGGCATCTCTATAGCTTGGTGTAGGAGTGGCTATGGGTAGCTTATGACCAGCTTACATAGGTAGGTTCAGGTACCCTACAGTACATATGGGGCTATGCACAGGGTATTTTTTATGTTTTGCCAATATGGGGCTATGCATAGGGGGGGGGGGGGGGGGGCTATGCATAGGGGGGGGGGGGGGGGGGCATGTATAGGTAAATACGGTATGCCCCTAAGCCCCTTTATATATTTTTGATTTTTCCTTTACCTCCTTCTCCTTCCTCCTCCAGCTCTCCTTTGCTCAGATGTCGCCGTCTTTCCTTCGCCTCCGCGTAAGTCAGACATCGTCCGCTCCAGACGCATTTCACGCCCTCCTTCGATCGTATGCAGGATGCCGCATCCTTGTAATAGGAGCAGCTGCCGGGGATGAACTCCAGCAAATCCGTCAGCATCCGACCGTTGAACCCGCCGTGCACGTACACACCGCTACATATCATTTAATACGATATGCGGTAACGCGATTGGGTTGGTCGAAAGCGACCCGGCGGTATTCAGTTAACAGTTTGGATCGGTGTCTGCGGGGTCGTCGACGTCATTTGTTGTCACTTCTTCTTTTCACTCGCTCCTTTTTCGCTCCCAGATGATTGAGCAAGGTTGACGACCCCACAGGCACCGATCAAAACTTTCACTAAATACCGCCGGGTCGCTATCGACCAACCCAATCGCGTTACCGCATATCGTCCACTCCATAGTAAGCAGCGGGAAAATTCGGTACTAGGGTACTGTGGGGTAAACCCGGACAAACAAAGCTCCTTTGAGAGCTGGGTTAATAGCCGGCTTCTTGCTGTGCGTATACGTGTGACGTATGTAGTTTTATTTTTGACTATAGTCTATGGATTGTATATAGGCCCATTATGTGTCAAGAAATCCACCTCATTTGAAAGTGGAGAGTTCAAGGAATCGATTGGTAAAGCATTTCTCTCAAATCGGCGGTCGATTGGTTGCTGAGATATGCAGCCCCGAAACTTAGTGGCCGGATTTCCCATGGTCGGCTTTATACCCCATAAAGTACCCTACTAAGCTAACTGATAGCATGACAATAGCGTTACGTGAAGTTAGCACAAGTTTTCTTACTAATTCTCCACAACCACGTGCCCAAAACGAGCCACCCCAGGTGTCAGATAGTGCGGAGTTCGCAAGGAATACCATGAGCCACACTCTACAACACAACCACCGCAGAAGCATATCATTGCGCTTTCTTAGCAAGCCATGTCATATACCAAAGAAACAAAACACACTTCCTTCATACCGATATCATAGGCCATGATCTTTTCGGCGTAGCACTCGGTCTGACGATTGGGTATGGATTCGTTGTGTGCGTTTCCGCCCACTACCAGCATAACGCCGCCTAACAAAGCCGCGCCGTGACGAAATACAGGGTGCCCAGAACTACGAAGGATCTTCCTGTACAAGAAAACGTAACGCACGTACTGATAGATGGTTGACATTCGACGGTAACTGATGTGTGATAGACTTCACCACCATCCATCACATCAATCACATACCATCAGCCTCTGAGCATATGTCTGGTGTGCATCGTACCATTGTCTAAGAATGGGATGATATTTGTAGAGTCGATCCGACACCGATCCCAGCGTCTTTCCGTTGGCGAAGAAACCGCCGTGCACGTAGATCCATTCCGTGCCGGGTCGTACACTGACTGTGACCGGACGTACCGTGTATGACGGTGCCCGACGTGCGCTGAGCCACCCAACTCTTGTTTTAGGATAGAGTGGGGCCGCGCGGGGCCGTAGGAGGGTCGGGGGGGGGGGGGTCTAGGGTTCTTCGTGGGTGGTGGTGTGGTGCTCTAAGCTCTTTTTTTGATGGAGGTGGGTAGGGGCTGAGGTTGGGGGTGTGGTGGTGGCTGTCTTTGTGATGTTATTATTGGTTTTTTGGTTGTTTTTTGTATAGGGTCTTGGGGTGTATTTGCGGTGGGTTTTTTGTGGGGGGTTATGTGGTATGGGGGGGCGTGGTTATTGTGGCGAGCCCGAGTTGGTTGTTGTTGGTGTGTTTTGTTTCTGTGCCCTCGGGGTTTCTGCGCTTGCGGTGTGGCTCTGGTCCGCGAGTCACTCCGCACCATACACAGGGGGGCACGCGGGTGGAGAGGTAGCCCAGCATCTCTTCGGCCAACTCCACAGCTACACGCTATCTTCCGTCACGCCCATTCACCTACGCTGCATAGGGTACCTGCTTACGGTGTATAAAGCCAGTACCATGGACATACTCTGGCCACCCAACTTTTGGAGCTTTATTGGCTCAGCAACCCAATGCAGACCCCGATCGAGACAACCAACGCCACGACATTCTTCATTCCTTGCACCATTCTCACTCTCAATATAGGCAACAAAAGCAACAAACATACCGAATCAAAGAGAACAATACCCACACGTAAGAAGCAAGTAGCCGGCTATGCACTCTTGCAGCTGAAATTGTCTGCCTGGCATCCACAGTATCGCATAGTACCTCCGCTTCTTTCTTTTGGGGACAACCCAACCGCCCACCCCCCATCTGGGAGCGAAAAAGAAAGAAGAAAACCCCAGCCCCCGAAAGGAGCGAGTGAAAGAAGAAGTGACAACAAATGACGTCGACGACCCCGCAGACACCGATCCAAACTGTTACTGAATACCGCCGGGTCGCTTTCGACCAACCCAATCGCGTTACCGCATATCGTAAATGATATGTAGCGGTGTGTACGTGCACGGCGGGGTTCAACGGTCGGATGCTGACGGATTTGCTGGAGTTCATCCCCGGCAGCTGCTCCTATTACAAAGACGCGGCATCCTGCATACGATCGAAGGAGGGCGTGAAATGCGTCTGGAGCGGACGATGTCTGACTTACGCGGAGGCGAAGGAAAGACGGCGACATCTGAGCAAAGGAGAGCTAGAGGAGGAAGGGGGAGAGGGAGGTAAAGGAAAAATCAAAAATATATAAAGGGGCTTAGGGGAATACCGTATTTACCTATACATGCCCCCCCCCCCCCCCTATGTATAGCCCCCCCCCCCCCCCCCCTTATGCATAGCCCCATATTGGCAAAACATAAAAAATACCCTGTGCATAGCCCCATATGTACTGTAGGGGTACCTGAACCTACCTATGTAAGCTGGTCATAAGCTACCCATAGCCACTCCTACACCAAGCTATAAAGATGCCCTATAAGCCTGCTTGGGGGTGCATTGTACTAGAATAACCCTGTTTTGACCTCCAGTTATGCCCTAACACACGTGCTTTTGACCTTAAAAATATGCCTGGGCTATGCATAGGTAAATACGGTAATCGCATGGATGACTTGGTGTAAACAATTCACGCAATCACTGGCTCATGCTCACACCAATTTATATCCGATAAATATGTTTGTAAACAGGAGGTGCGGAGATTTCTAAATCCGCTTGCGATGGAGAAGGAGGAGGCAGGGAGGTGGCGTGCGAAGAAGCCAACGATTGCCTCACCTGCATGGAACTGACTCAGATGGGTCGCAAATGCGCCTGGAAGGACGGCGGATGTCGACAGCAGGCGAAAACCGGCGACATGACCAAGGTAGGCACAGTAGTATGTCGGTTGTACGTAAATCTTCATGGGTCAACCCGTGAAGATGATGTGTTTGATTGACTAGGCAAGGGGTTCTACGGGACAGGGAGCCAAGGAATTGGTGGGGCACGAAATGGGGCTTTGCGTTTCTCGGAGTTTTTCAACTGGCCACCAATTTCTGGGGGGCGAAAAGATTTTGCCCCGTGTTCTACATTGTTTTATATGTCTTTTCTTCGCTTACTGATTTATTTGTGTTGTACGTACGTGTATACATGGATATGCAATAATAGGCAACCTTACGGTGCCAAAGATTGTCCTCGTTCTTCCGGCTGGGAATCCTGTCACGTGTACCACACGTGCGTGTGGTGCAAAAGTCGCAGCAACTGCATTTGGAACCTGAAGGCGAAGCCGTTTCCGCTCTGCATCAACGAACATGAACAAGGTATTTGGCTTGAACACGTCATTTGTGCACGTGTCTACTGTTTGTTGGACAGTAGTAAACTACTTGAGCCTACTCTGCAGGCAACCCAGCCTCAGTTGGTCAATCGACTTCACCTCCCTCCATGCCCCTCCATTTACCCCTCCACTTACCCCAAAGTATGTACTTGTCCCTCTCCCCCACATTTACCAACCCAAGCACACGACGAATGAAGTAGG
>JASAMW010002938.1:0-18270 GCA_030247985.1 Epsilonema sp. ZAB3_2
TTTGACGCAATTGGCTAAAAAAAGCACACACGTAGGTTCGAACGAAAGTTATGGCCTACTTCTCTGCAATACTTTCTTCAGTGCATTTTTTATCGGTAACGGGGGAATGAGAAAAGCACGAAAGAGTGTAATAGGGGTCAGCTCTGACCACCCATAATTCTTAAGCGTACCGTACCTAACTGTTCTAATGCGCAGTGCAATATGGTACCTATGGTTCTTTCCTCATCAGTTTGCGTTGTTGAAACAGACTCCAATCTGAATTCTGCCAACGTTTTGGCAAATGCTCGATGTGCAACGGATAATTCTGAAACAAATCAAGCCTCATTCACATAGGAAACGTGAGCCGTCGCATGTACGCTACGCTTGCAACGATTACAACATGTGCAAAGGCGTAAATGAGCACGCCAGGCGTACGCTCGGCGTTATATCCTTCAATATGAATATGCCGTTAAAAATAGATGTGGTTGAAATAAAAATAAGGGCATAAAGGTGTCGGCAAAGATTTATGCATTGAGAACTCTTCACTTCATAACGTACCGAAACGACATCTTTCCAAACAAAATTTACACTTGTGACACCTCTTCAAAACGAACGTAAACGACACCTACATCTTACGCCGTTCTTATTTATTACAACTACACCTATTGAGTAAAAATAGGTGAAGCGCGCACTTTGAGCGGCATGTATGAGATCTCGGCACTGTGACTCCAGCAATTTGATCGATTTGTAAGCAGATTCCAACGCCACTTCATGTTCCCTGAGGTTCTGATGAAACCACGGACTATCGGCAAGGCAGTCGGAAAACTCCAAAGGCTTCAGAACCATCCTGAAACAAACACAAGAAACAACATAATCAACGAAACATTGATCAATAAATAATAAGGACTAAAGAAGCCCGAGCTCGATGTGAATATGAGCAATATAAAGGAAAAAATAAATAAAAATAATTTGCGGTAGGTGATCGGTGGAGCATGCATTGCTAAGTTTAGTAAATAGCAACAATCCATGGCTTCAGCCGCAAGGACTCCTATAGACCCACAACCGTCGGGTGGGTTTAGTCTAGGAATCCACCGATTAGAAGTTACTGTGTCCCTGTGTCCCTGTGTCCCTGTGTCCCTGTGTCCCTAGACTGGGTTACTAATTGCTAAACCTAAACCTAAACCTAAACCGACACACTGCTAAACCAATAAACTTATAAGCCAATAGTTTTTGTTATACCGTGGTATTTTTATTACAAATTAACAACAAAAAATGCAAATCAGACAAGAAATTGTGATGAAAATTGTAAATTTGCATTGGAAAACGCCAAAATGCGAAGAGAAAAAAATGTTTAGTTACAAATTGTAATCAAAAATGCTAACAATGTAATCTTTGCCCACAATTGTGTCTTCTGTTCCACTCCTGCATAAATAGGCTAGGCACAGGCTCAGGCTTAGACTCAGGCTTAGGCTTAGGCCTAAGCCTAGCCTATGTATGCAGGAGTGGAACAGTAGACACAATTGTGGGCAAAGATTACATTGTTTGCATTTTTGATTACAATTTGTAACTAAACATTTTTTTCTCTTCGCATTTTGGCGTTTTCCAATGCAAATTTACAATTTTCATCACAATTTCTTGTCTGATTTGCATTTTTTGTTGTTAATTTGTAATAAAAATACCACGGTATAACAAAAACTATTGGCTTATAAGTTTATTGGTTTAGCAGTGTGCCGGTTTAGGTTTAGGTTTCGGTTTAGCAATTAGTGTAACCCAGTCTAGGGACACAGGGACACAGGGACACAGGGACACAGTAACTTCTAATCGGTTAGGAATCCTTGTATCACAACATTTTTGTCCATGACTATCCTGAAGATTATCTAAAGTTCACATTGCGCGACGTTTTATCTACGCCTCATAGTGCAAACCAACCTTGTTGCTGTGTTGCCAAGCAACTGGCAGTCATTCAGAAATTTTTCTTCTTATTTTCCATCAGTCGAGGAAGCCAGCTGGGATTTCAAAGCATTGGATCCGGATCGTGAAGCCAGTAGAGTTCCATTATGAAGGTACGGGCATTTACATACTGTATGTAGTGAAAGGGGTAGGGTTGGGTGGGGCCACCTCTCCCTACTGACGGAGCAAGGGGTAAAAATCGGAGCAATGGGTACCTAATTCGGGCCGGACCCACCATCCGTTCAGAGGGGGCAAACTGCTCACTATTATGTATGACTCGTGAATAACCCCCTTTGCCCCTGTCGTGTACATTTCTCGTATCGTATGTAAGACCCCCAAATCGACGCGCCTAATTTTTGACAACCCCTGGCCCTGGGGTAATGCTCGAATCACTACATGTGCATACGTTCATACGCACGTACCGTAAATATTTCAGCTAATTTTCTCCCTTTCTGAAAGAGCTCATGGACCAGGTAGAGTCAAGTTCGTATGGCAGACAAGTGGAAATCTTATCGCCACTACTGGGTAACTTTATTTTTTCCCCTGGTTGGGGTTGGGTTTTGGTCACACGTAAGCTACCGTAATCACATCTACCAAAAGCCACGATTGTTCCAAAAAGCAAAGCAGTGAAAAACTCTTCTAACGTTTGCATTCAGGTATGACAGTCAAGTGACCATTTATGACCGTCAAGGAGAAATTGTGGACAACATAGTTCTGCAAGGGTGAGAGGATGCAAATGCTACAAAATACAGTACATGGTTTGAATTGAACGTTTCTGCTCCAAATCATGGCCCATTCACATTATTGATTGGACGTACACTGGGCACATTTTTTCTTCCAAATACGAATGAGCGATACTGTAGTGTACATTACGCCCAAGAAAATTTCCATGGCGGAGCAATTTTTTTCCAGCAGCTGCACTGGACTCACCTGGGACAAAGATGGGGATGTGCTCGCGATCACCAATAATAAATCCAACGTCATTATGCTATGGGACGTCAATTCAAGAAGAACCACACAATTGGACAGCACTATTGGCTTGAAGTAATGCTGGAACTAATATTATTTTCGTCTTTTGCATGGTGGAATGAAATTGTGAATTTTTCCCAGAGATACTCTGAGCTTTGCCTGTTGGTCCCGAATGTCACCAGTGCTTGCAGCCGGGAATAGCAAAGGAAATTTACTGTTGTACAATCATCAGACGGCGAGGTAACTACTCAATTGTTTGACTGTGGACTGGTCGGTGTTCATGATGATAAAAGACGCTTGATGGTGTATGGAATGCGTTGGACTTTCAGACCAGGAGAAAACCCGCAACAGATGGTAAAAGATTTCGTCAAGCTTGCAAGCTTTCGGAGCAATAACTGCCATTTTCTACATGCTAATTTATTCAGGCAATGACAAAAAAAAGATTCCCCCTAAGCACACTAAAATAAGAAGCAGTGAACTAAATTATAAAATGCGATTGTGATTGTGATCCAATTCTGAAACAATTTTCACTTTTATTGATTATTAGCTTGCAATATTTATAATTTAGTTCACTGCTTCTTATTTTAGTGTGCTTATCTTGATTTTGTTGCAGGGTCTTAGCCTGAGGAAGGAGCACGTTTTGATTTGCTCCGAAAGCTTGCAAGTTTTCCCGTACGTAAAATCTTTTACCATCTGTTGCGGGTTTTCTCCTGGTCTGAAAGTCCAACGCATTCCATACACCATCAAGCGTCTTTTATCATCGAGGTAACTACTCACTTAGGATATTTGGTAGGGCGTATCGAAATGATATTTATTGTGACATGGGATGGAATCGAGTCCAGCGCGTAGAAAAATCTGCAAAGGTTTACCCGAAGCGATTGATGATTGATGCCTCGACTTTACAATGAGATTTCTTTCAGCGCAGATCACCTGAAAATAGTAATTTTTTTCGATAATTCCGCAGAAAAATACCAATAATCGGCAAACACACCAAGCGTATCACTTGCGGCGCTTTCAATAATCGGGATTTACTGGCACTCGGTGCTGAAGATAACCAGATATCAGTGAGCAATCTGGATGGGGACACCGTCTACACATTTGCATGCAGTGGAGAGCCAAGTGAGATCAAATTTTCTGAGATGAAAGAAATGGAAAGAAGCGGCTCAGGAGAAACCACGGTGAGAGAGAGAAAGCTATCTATGGAGCAGTTGCGCTAACACTTTTTTGGGAGATGACTGAATGACGTCGACGTCCCTGTTGGACTAAATACTACTGCGGGGCCACCCTGCGAAACCCAAAACGTCTTAACGCAACTGGTCAATAATAAAATAGCCCAAAAGTACGTAACGTAGTGTTTCTTCTTTGTTGGATGGGCCATGGGAAGTGGTTTAGTAGTGTTGAAGGAATAATTATTGAAAAGTGTTTGGTGATGGATGGTGCACCATAATTTTTATTTTCAGATCAGTGCCATTGTGAGCAAGAAAACGGTGATGCTCATCAACTTGAATGATCCTCAAAACCCCGTAAACTTACAGTTTCAAGCTCGTTATGGAGATCTAGTCAAATATTCTTGGTAATGCCATCAATAACCGCCAAAGATCATTCACTTCCTAATGTTTTGCGCACTTCTGTGATGTAGGTAACCGTGCGAAACAAATTTTAGTTTTTGCAACATCTTTGAAGGTATGGCGATGGCTACATTCTTCTTGGTTTTGAAAAGGGCTTTCTCGTGAGCATTTCCACCCATGCAGCAGAAATTGGCCAGGAAATCTTTTCAGTTCAGGACCACAAGACTTATCTGTCCTCACTGTGCATTTGCTTGGCGCTGAATAAAGCGGTGACTGCTGGAGACTCCAGGTTATCGATTTTTTTATTTTTATGCGTCGATTTTTCTATAAACCATTGCCAACTTGGCAAAAGGTACAATGCAAATCACCAAACCTGTTCTTGCAGCATTAAACTTCGAGAATTGAGCAACCTTAATGACATCTATACCATCGTTGATGTGGAAGGCGAGGACAGAGGCATGGATGAAGTTGAACTGAGTTCAGATGGCCAGTTGATGGCTGTCAGTGGCTCATCTGGCGCCATGTATGTCTATCTTACCAAGTTGCCTATCATCGGAGACTCATGGGGTACCAAAGTTGCAGCTCTGACATCGCTGACTGAAATCACTGTTCAGAATGATGTCGAACAGGTGGGAACAAGATGGCAGTCAATATATGTCGATAAAAATTTCACTATTGATAGGTGTACTGTTGTACTATTGTGTGCTTCTTTCTTAGGAACCTCCAGTCAGGTTTCTGGCTGAAATGGAGCCCACGTTTGTTGGTGTTGGACCATCGCATGTGGTGGTGGGAATGAATAATAGAGCTTGGTTCTATTCTGTCACTCCTCAAGGTACACACCTGCCTGCCACCATAATACCAATATCTTGAAAATTTTGAATAACTTTTGCTAAATGAGTTTTGAGAGTACCAACCTAAGTAACTCATACCATACGTTGCAGGTGCTGAAGAAATCAGAGATGCGGAATATCTCGGCAGTGTTCAAAGCATTCGGTTGAACGCCACGTTTGCCGCTGTTTTATTCGAGGGAAAAGCACAGCTTCACCCCGTATGCTCATCATACATAACTCCCAAAAATTAAATGGTCGTGGGACTTACTTTAAGTATTGGTGACAAAATATTTTCTTGCAGATTCTGCCCGGTGGGAACGAAGACGAATTTACCCGATTATTTCCCGATACGGATAAAGCTCAATTCAAAATTACAACGGCGGCGCTTACGTCAGATTCTTTCATCTTTGGAACAGATGTAAGTACTAATCTTCACTTCTCAAAGCTACTAGTAGCCTATATCACAAGCTATACAGTAGCACAACAACTAAAATAATAAAATGTTTGTACGCTTTTTTAATTTTAGGGCGGCCACATTCAATACTTTTTCCTTGAAGACTGGAAATACGTGAATGATTTTCGTCACGTGATGAGCGTGCGAAGAGTTTATCCAGAACTGAGTGGAACCCGTCTTTGCTTCGTTGATGAGAAATCCGACGCGTACCTGTACAACCCCGCTAACGACAGCCTGGTGCAAATTGTTGATGGTGGAGGCAAGGATATTCAAGGATTTCTCTGGGACAATTATCCCGCGGACAAGGTACTGTATATAATGCCTTAGGTACATTCGTACTACACTATTATAGTCTGGCCAGTAGCTGTCTGTTGGCACCTGGACTCAAGGCGAGTTGCGTAGTTTGCATGTACTTCTGCTAAATAAATAGGCGTACACGAAGCATGGACAGAAATCCGCATTTGTAAATCTATTTTATGGAACGCGCCTTGAGTCCAGGTGCCAACTGCTATTGGCCAGACTATAGCAGTATATTACGTCTAGATAGGTGTGCGCAACTTTCTCATGGTACCTACATACACGTACGGTACTTGCAGCAGCAAGTGTGACAGTGTTCGTTCTATTCGCATTCGGCACATATACGTACTTTACGAGTACAACGTTTAAAAAAGTTTGATATCCAAATCGACGTTAACGCCGCATCTGTTCACTCCCCGGTTCTTCGGGCCAGCGTAGTACTGTTTCATGTAGGGAAAAGCCCAGTTTCCAAAAGGGGCCCAACCACTGAGGTCTTTAGAGTTGTCAAAATGAGTCCACCAAAGTGGGTTGGCGATCTGATCCAACTAAAACTCACCACAGGCAAAGGCTGCATAAAAATATAATTGGCGTCGGTCAATACATAATAATGCACGCACATATCAGAACGCTCTCCCCCTTTTTTGTCGGCTTTTCGGAGCACGATTGGCTTCTTTTCTTACCCAGAGTACGCTACCGCGTCCCATGATCGATCTCCAAAAATTAGGGTTGGTGTATATCCCAACGCGGGTCCATTTATTCGCATTGAGTTCAAGGAGAAATTGGAAAATAAAGTTCCGATTGACTTTCGGATCATCAGTCCAGTGACGAGGGGCCTCTATGTCTAACCAGGCCCAGCGGATGTCACCCCTCACACTGGAAAGTGCGCTGGCGAACCTGTCCGCCTGACCAACTGGGTCGCTGCAGCAGCTGGGGAATAGGTGTCCACTTCGAATCCGGCTACGCATACACAGTACGGTATACATACATGCACATACGGTACGTACGCAACATACTTACACGTACGTAGGTGGGGTCAGGCATTTGTTCTGGCATGTAGGTACGTATGTACACAGACACACACAGAGTAACAGTTCGAATGTACGTCCATACAATTGGTCTACGTACAAACACGGTTAGGGCTAGGGCACACGCAGATTCCGTCCATGTCTTCAAAACAATTGCACCTCTCCGCCCCAAATTTCAACAGCGAAGGCCGCTATCTTTACCCTTACCCTTCTAAAGGCGATTAAAATCGATATTGGATGGGACACTTTCCTGCTTTATTGGTCCGATAAGTATTTTTGGTCTGCGCATTCCCCTGAATCCTCCCTCATTCTCACTGTCGCAGCCTTGTCTGTGGTCGCGTTGAACAAAACTTTTAGCGACAAAGTAGTAAAATGTGGGCGTCTTTTCTTTGTTGCCAAGAATTGCAATTCCTTGTAATCTGTACTCTGTCTGTACGTAGTTCTCTGCGTGTGTTGTGTACCTGCCCGCGCAGCCTGCAAACTGCTGACCGCATTTCCATCCGCACTTCCGTTATGCACATCATGGAATCCCCGAATGATCGCGAACTCATAACCTTGTTGCCTCAAGCATTGCCAAGCACCCAGAGGAACGCTTTGACTGACGTCAACACCTAATTGACCGAATACCAGAGCTATGAAGGGCAAAAATGATGCCACTAAGCAGGATACCAGGCGAAGAAACATTTCGTACCGAGCTGTACTGCGCGCACAGTGCCTATTTACTAAAAGATAAGAGTAGTCTTGGGTTGCTGCTGATGATCCTCTGTTAAAGTTTTTAGAACACCTGTGACAAGTTCACATGGACGTTTTACTTTACATAATTGGGTATCTTTCTGTGTAGTTGGTGGTAGCCCAGCCATTTGCTTACGCAGGGTACAATACACCGAACAAAAGTGTGGAAAAATAAGCATCTGACAAGCCTTTTGCTTACGTTGGTACTGTACACTGAACAAACGTGAAAAAAATACCTAAGCATCCAAAATACGTATATTCCGATGTCATGATGATGCCTCATGATGAAAGTGTACCATAGCATAGGGTTGTTTGTTTGTTGTGCTTTGTAGGACATTTGCGTCACGTTTGATTCCGTATCCATTCAAACCTACGCCTACTACCGCGATACCATAGAGGGCTCCAGGTTGGTTCACGTGGGCTCCAGTAAGCTTCCGTATGAGCACAAGCCCCTCATGCTACACAACGGAGAGGTGACGTGTCAAACGCAAAGTGGACGCTTGACCACGTTTCGCCTGGACACTCACGCCTTGGACGGCAATCTGCAAGGAAGGGGAGAGAAGGAGGTACGTACGTACGTATGTACTGTATGTGGGAGATGTGTATCCATAAAGGTGGACGGATTGTCCCACGCTACCCTACCTATGCTCAGCAGTGCAGTATTGATTGTGCCGACAAGCTTTTTGTATGCAAAAAATAACACGCGTTGACCACCGAGTTTTATTGTGTAGACCAACGCCTAAAATTGTTGTACGGTTAACTTGTACATTTGTAGCTGCGGACGTGCTTGGAGAAGTGTTTGCTGCTGAAGCGATGGCCGAACGCATGGAGAGTTTGCGAAGTGAGTGCGAACAAGCAGGACTGGATCTTGCTCGGAAGAGCAGCAATGGAGCACTTGGAACTGGACCTTGGTAAAACCAAGAATTGAACCAAAAATTATCCCTAATTTTTCCAAAGTTTTTAGAACAACAGTCTTTCCTAATTTCTGCGCCTTACAGTACATATACATATGAAAATCAGCTTCAGAAATATTTACTGTACCGTATTTACCGGTGCATAGCCCCCATGCAAAGCCCCATATGTTGGCAAAACATAAAAATGTCTCATGCGCAGCCCCCCAACCATGCATAGCCCCCGTATGCATAGCCCCATATACAGGGTGTCCCATAATAAACTCCGGGGCTTTCCGCGGTAATAACTCTCGAGGTAAAGCTCAGATTTTAATGCGGTTTTTTGCCTTATGTAGCCAAGGCTTCAACTTAGATGCAGGCAAAATTTCATGATTATAGTTCAATTAGAACTGGTTCGAAACAGCTACACTCTCTAGCCCCCAATTTCTATGGACTTTTCCCCCAAATAAGCAAATTCGGCACATTTTCTGGCATAATTTGCTGTCAACCCTTGCCAATTTTGTTCTAAGTGCCTTAGAGCAATCCACATAGCGAAAGAACTTGACGTGTGAACGTCAATTCAAAGTCTGGAAGCGTAAATACAAATTTGAGTTATCTTAAAACCGCAATTCTACAGTACTGAGGGAAAAACTGCAAAAAAGGGACCAAAACTTTGAAGGCCAATAAAAGCATAAGCAATGAAGCTACGCAGATGAAATTTTGCATGTATCTAAGTTGAAGCCTTGGCTACATAATAGTAAAAGTCTCATTGAAATCTCAGCTTAAACTCGAGAGTTATAAGCGCGGAAACCCCCGGAGTTTATTATGGGACACTCTGTAGAACCTCTCAATTTTTGCATAGCCCCGGGGCTATGCACCGGT
The DNA here is from genome assembly GCA_030247985.1 of Epsilonema sp. ZAB3_2. Taxonomy (NCBI): domain Eukaryota; kingdom Metazoa; phylum Nematoda; class Chromadorea; order Desmodorida; family Epsilonematidae; genus Epsilonema; species Epsilonema sp. ZAB3_2. The sequence goes on from JASAMW010002938.1 coordinate 9,577, forward strand.
CAATACGGTATTATTTATGGATGTAATTTGTGCTGATTTGAAGCCATGAGAGTATACCGCAACATTGGCGACGTGGGTATGGTGTGGTCCCTGGAAGATGTGGCAACCTGCGAAGATCGCAGTCTGTTGGCTGGTCATCTGGCGATGTACCTGGAGAAGTTTGACTTGGCAGAAAAGCTCTACCTGGAGTCCAGCAGTCCCATCGAAGCACTGGAGGTTCGCTTGTTGTGCTTTTTCCTCATGGATGTTTCATCGTCGATGGAAATATTGAGGGCAGGGTTGCCAGATGTAAGAATTTGTAGATGAGGAGAGATTTGTTGGACTGGGAAAAGAGCTTGCAGCTGGCCAGTCGTCTGGCACCCACAGAAATCCCGTTAATTTCCAGAGAATACGCGCAACAACTGGAGTTCACGTAATGGCCCATTCACATACATACCATAGGAGACATGCGCCCCCACACTACGTACGTACCCTAAATACAGTAATGCTAAAACTGGAAAAAGCTTCATCGTGGTAAACTTTTTTAGTGGCGACTACAATAATGCGTTGGTTCATTACGAGAAAGGGGTGTTGGAAGATTCGAAGGAGCATGCAGACCACAATGCTTCTTGTCAAGCTGGCATTGCAAGAACCACGATTCGACTTGGCGATATTCGAAGGTTTCTGCTCTGAAAAAATGTCATGTGCAATAATACGGTAGCCTTGACTGTACAAACCTGTCTTGTTCCTTTTTAATGGACAAAGTGGAAGGTAATGTCGGTTTTTTCAGAGGTGTTCAACTGGCTTTGCATCAACCGCAAAGGAGCGTGAAACGAGAGTGCGCTCAAATTTTGGAGAGCATGAAGGCAAGATATACATACCTACATACAGTACCGCCCTGAGCAGCTAATTTACTTACTGTTTACACCAGCCTCCAAGTTCAATATAAAAAAAATTATTATTTATTTTTATAAAAAAAATTATTTTAAAAATTAAATTTATTTTTTTAGCAGTACGGTGAAGCTGCCCAAGTCTATGAAAAGGCAGGATTTTTCGACCGAGCAGCCGCCGTTTGGTTGAAGGCAAAGAATTGGTGAGAGAAATAAATTACCGTAACCGTGCACTAATAATTTTCGTCTAAAACCTGGGGACAAATTGAATTACAGGATAAAAGTTGGCGAACTCTTGCCGAACGTGAACTCTCCGAAAATTCATGCGCAGTACGCGAAAGCTATGGAGGCGGAAAAGAAGTTCAAACAGGCAGCAGAAGCGTACAGACACGCCAAGGATTACGACAATCTCGTCAGGTCGTTCATTTCATGTTCGTTCGTGGGGTAGTGTGGGGTAAAACCGCCTATGAAGGAGATCCGCACAACTACAGTATGGCGCTTTTATTAAGACCCCCATCAGGCCTACGCCTAGGTTGTCAAGTAATGGCTAGGAACGAAGGAAGAAACAGAGGCAGAAGTTTCTTGAGATACTTACCTACGTACACATTTTCGAGAGCCATGTTTTGAATGGGGCTAAAAGCGTCATAGGTGAGTGGATTTCCCCCATGGGCGGTCTTACCTCACGCTACCCTACGTTGTGAAATTTCTCAAAAAGTAAAGTCAACCACGACTGTGTACTAATTATTTGCTTGTCAATTTCTAGAGTTCTACTGGAACACTTGAACAATCCAGAGGAAGCTGTGACTGTGGTGAAAGAAAGCAGGAGCGTTGAAGGGGCGAAATTAGTGGCCAAGTACGTAAAGTACTTTACCATGAATATGAATACATAGATTTGGTGTAGCAGAAGGAAAAGGACGTATCCAAGGAGTACTGTAGGCTTAGGGTACTATGGGGAAAACCTGCCCATGGGGTAAACCCTGTCACCTTAAGTTCCTTTGAACTTGCCGTTTCTGCAAATCGTCCCCACCATGCCAAAAACGGTTAAGTCCACTTTTTGTCAAAAATGACATAAGAGCTGAATAGTGCTCCTTATCCTTCATACTTTCATATCCAAAACAGCTAATTCACGAAATACGTCCAGAAACAGAGATCAGTATGCTAAAACCGGATAAAAACCAGTTTGCTTTTATGCCAAAACCAGATATCTCCCAAAAAACGACTAACTCCTCCTTCATGGCATGCCAAAAACAGATATCTCCACCAGTAACATGATAACTGGATGATCAAAAAGAGTTATCTCCACCTGTTACTTTGTGCCACAAACGGTTATCTCCATGTGTTGCAAAATAATGCAAACCAAAAAAACTCATTTGAAAAGAAACATGCAGACTTCAAGGTTGAAAGAACTGTTGAAAGGGGTGTTAGTGCCCACACTGAGAGCACTCAATGAAGGAAAACAGAGGAAACGGCTAAATGCAGCACATATCCAGGCTAAAATATGAATTTTCTGCTCATTCATGGCTCATACTGGGCCAACTGGTTGCCAATATTGTTACAGGTTACTCATTGAAGCTGTTTTGCTATGTAACAGATGAAAACAATGGCCTAATGGTCTTTTCAGCTTGATTCTTGTGCTCATCACAGTAGCTTGTGCTAAAAACGGTTATCTCCCATACATAAAAATTCAGCTGTTCATGCCAAAATCGGATAAGTACATACTGCTTCTTGGAAATGGCAGTTTCATTTCAGTTGGAAGTGCTGTAGAAGCATGAAAAGGCATAACATTGATAGATCAGGAATGAACTGACAGTTTGGGGAAAAATGTGAAGCAAATATAGCATTGCGTTTGAGTTTTTTGAAGTCTCAAACTTTCAAATGCGATTTTCTCAAAATGTTGCAAAGTGGAGTTATCCGGTTTTGGCGTGGTGGGAACGAAATGATGAAACCAAAAGCTCATTCGAAAGATGAGAGTTTAAGGAATCGATTGATATCCTATTTGTCTCAATCGGTCCATTGGTTGCTGAGAAATGCGGCCCTAAAACTTAGGTAGCCGGATTTACCATGGCCGGATTTACCCTATAGTACCCTTACCCTACTTCTTTTGCAGCCATTTTCTAAAGAAAAACGACTTCGGCTTCGCTATTCAGTTCCTGGTGATTTCTCAGTGCTATGCAGAAGCGAGAAAACTGGCCGAAGACCATGACCAAATGGAAATTTATGCAGAAGTTATTGGTATGAACAAAAATATATAATTGGGGTTAGGGGAAGAATGGAGCACACAGTGTAAACGAAACAGGGCATCCCTGACTCACATTCGGTCCTTTTTATTGGTTTCGTAAAAAACCTTTATAAAGGTTTCGTAAAAACCTTTGGAAATGATATCCTTAAAGGTTTCGTAAAAACCTTTATAAAGGTTTCGTAAAAACCTTTGTAAATGATATCCTTTATAAAGGTTTCGTAAAAACCTTTATAAAGGTTTCGTAAAAACCTTTGTAAATGATATCTTTTAAAAAGGTTTCGTAAAACCTGTATAAAGGTTTCGTAAAAACCTTTGTAAAGGATATCCTTTACAAAGGTTTTTTTCAGAAAACCAATAAAAAGGACCGAATATGAGTCAGGGATGCCCTGGTTCGTTTACACTGTGTGCTCCATTCTTCCCCTAACCCCAATTAAATATTTTTTGGTATGAATATGGTAAAGTGCTTTCAAAAAAAAACAAGTTATTGAAAAGTGAAGCTTGCAGGAATTTTTTTTAAATAAATACCTAATCTGCCAGAATTAATTTCAGGAGACGAAGGTAGCCAAGTGGACTACGAAACCATGGCCATCTACAGGGTGTCTCATAATAAACCATCCACCTTTCCGTGCATGTAAATCTGGAACCGCACCTAAGATTTTCATGCGGTTTTTTCTGTTTTGTAGCCAAGGCTTCAATTGAGAAGTGTACAAAATTTCAGCTAAATAGGCCCACTGGAAGCTGCTGAAACATCTTCTTTCTCCGGCGGTCAAAAAACGAGGGTTTTTCTACCTGGTAGTGCTGATTTAGGGGTCATCTGTGCATGGTCTAACTTAAAATTTGTCTCGTAGTGAAAAAAGATGTCCCAAAATGCTAGGAAATGTGTATCGCGTGCATTAGCCCCAGTGCCAGGATTGTAATCGCATGGAACAGGACGGTATCTTGAAGAGTTCAGACCGCATTTTTCTCCATACTAAAGAAAAATTTCGATTTTGAGCTTCGGGATTCAAACCGTCGCAATTTCCGAGGTATGCGGACGAAATGGCTGAAATTTTGTACAGATCTCAGTTGAAGCCTTGGCTACAAAATGGAAAAACCGCATGAAAATCTAAGGCGTGGTTCCAGAGTTACATGCATGGAAAGGTGGATGGTTTATTATGAGACACTCTGTATTTTGAAAAACAGAAGAAAGCCTTCTTTGCGGGAAAATACTACTACCGGGCGGAATATTACACAAAAGTGGGTTATTTTATATGCAGCTACTATGAAACCTACTACTGTAACGCTTCATGTACAACCCCCGGGGGATATATCGTGGTTGGTTACCGATTCGAGGAGGTTATACACGAGGCCAAGCAAAATGTTCACATCTCATTACCAACATGCTAATTTTGCTTTATTTGCGCGTTTTATGCGTGTTCAAAATTTTGGTTAGGGGGGAATAAAAATCGTTAGTCAACAAATGGGGGTTATATTCGAAGGGGTTATACACGAAGCTCTACAGTATGCATTCGTCACATTTGAACTTGAAGTTCTTTAGGCCCTGGGCTTGTTGCTTTCCAATGGTGAGGATGCGGAATCTCTTTTCTTGGCCATTGACTGCGTGAGGGCCGCGAATGATACATCACTTACCACCAAACTCATGGACTTCTTGATGGGAGAAGTGGATGGAATTCCAAAGGTGGTTGCCGCCTTTAAAGTGTGCAAGTCAAGTCAACACTTCTTTCTTGAAATTTTAGGATGCTAAATATCTGTTTCGGCTTTACATGGCGTTGAACATGTACAAAGAAGCTGCGAAAACTGCGACGATTATTGCAAGAGAAGAACAGAACAAAGGTTTACACAGTGGTGAAATTATGGTGAATTGGGTTTTTTATGTGTGAGTTGTTGATTAAAAGCCTGGTTCATTTCAGGCCAGTATCGTATTGCTCACGACGTGCTTTTCTCCATGTTTCGCGAGCTGAAAAGTCAGGGAATTGCGATACCATCAGAAATGGAGACAAATTTGATGCTGTTGCACAGTTATCTTATTGTCAAGGTAAGGATGTTTACTTGCCAATCCTTTTAAGAGTGCGGTTTTGCATATGCAGTACGGTGCTGGCTCCGGAATATTCCGAATGGAGTCAGCACTGTAGGTTGATGTTCGTACTTCATTGATGAATGTATACATTACAGGGCCTCATAAGACGGGGTGACCACAAACAAGCTGCGAGAATGCTAATCCGAGTTGGAGAAAACATCAGCAAATTTCCTGCTCGTAAGCGGTGCACTTGGCACTACAGTACCACATTCTTCCCTACTGTGTCACTGAATAATTTATGAAATCTTGATACACGCTTTTATCAGACGCCGTGCAATTGCTGACGTCTGCCGTGATTGAATGCTCCAAAGTTGGCTTGAAAGATGCCGCCTTCAACTTTGCGGCAGTTCTCATGCGGCCTGAGTATCGAAAACAAATTGATGAGAAATACCGAAAGAAAATTGAAGGAATTGTCAGGTAGTGGGACGTTCTAACCTCAACGCTAAAAAATAGATTATTTAGAGCCATTGCAATAAATTTTTTTACAGAAAACAGGACAAGACAGGAGAGGAAGAAGGTTCTAGTCCCTGTCTTTTCTGTCAGGCTTCTCTGCGACATTCGGAACTGTCTTGCAGCAGTTGCAAATCCACGATTCCTTACTGTTTGGTTACGGTACGTAAAGCGACATGGTTTATGTTGTTGGCATGGCATATTTAGATATTTATTCTTTATTTTATGTCCATTTTTTATACTGCAGGGACGACACATGATCGCCGATGATTTTTCGACGTGTCCCAAGTGCAAGTTTCCGGCTTTGTACTCTGAATTACGAAAGTAATATTTTCGTCGGACAATTATTGACGGTCGAGCCGATTATTTGCTGTGTGATGATGTAAGCTTATGTACATATTTTTTTGATGTCTTGAAGGCTCTTTGAAGCAAACGAATCCTGCTCAATGTGTGGCGAAACCAGCAGTGTTGCAGAGGTGGAGAAAGTTAGCGATTTGTCAGCTCTTACTTCATCGTCAACAACAACTACTACTACTGTAGCGGCACCAGCAAGAACAAAACAGTGATTATCGAACAAAATTTTTGGCACTGACGCAACAACAGTCAGCGTATACTGCGTAGCAGCACCGACAAGAACAAAACAGTGATATCGGAACAAAATTTATTGGCACTACTACTGACGCAACAACGATAATTTTGTAAAGCGTTCTGAATGAAAAGGTGTTATTCTTTATCTTGTTGAGCTCTTGCCAATAACTTTTTCTTATTTCCTTGCATCCAGTCATCAGCACCTTGAAGCAACTTTGCAAATTTCAGTGATTCTTGTAATAATGTTGAAACATCGGTGTTCGTGTACTCTTTGAGCACCAAGTCTCTCAAGCCGTAAGGTCTCAGATCATAAATTAGCCAGTCCAATGTACGCATCAATTCAGGCTTGATATAATGAAAACTGACCAAATATTCACTGCAGCAGTTCTTGTTCTGCAATGGAATACAAAACGTGAATTATCAAACATCTCAGTTGTCGTTTCATGTTGTTCTGTTCTGTGTTACCATACATACATGTACATGTAATTATACGACCCCTTACAGGTTCCAGGGGATAAAACTGATTCTTCCAGAACCAGTACTTCGGCTCAACTTTGCCCGGTTTCAAGTGGTCCTGCGGGTTGAGCGGCAGAAATCGTTGCTTGCCCGCGGAGTCTCGCGAGTCACCCGCGATCACGCCGACGTTGTGCAGACATTTGCCCATTTCCGCATCTTCCGCGCCTGTGTCGGCCTCTTTGCATTTTTTCGGATCCGCTAGGCTGATTTCCACGAAACGACGGACGGCTTCGCGTGACAGGACGTAGCTGAAACAGGAAGAATAGACGTGGGCCACGGGGTGAGTACGGTATCTGGAATATTTGCCACTTGTGTCAAAAACTAAAGCTAATCATGTTTAAGAAACGTTTTCTGTAAGGATTGAGAGTAGCCTATAGTGTACGCGGATGGGGGGTATTTTTGGAAATCGAGATAATATGCCTTATCGGATTCCCCATCAAAAACTGCATATGTGGATGAATTTTGAAGAAAAAATTTGTTCAGGCATCATCAAGATATTGAGGGGTAAAGGCTGGAAAGTCGCATTTTGCCGTTTTTCAGCATTTTCAGCCATATTTCAGCAACCAGAGTGTATAGCGGGCTATAAATTGGCACACACATACATCCCATAGGGACCCATTTCTGTACCAAATTTGAGCCCAATCCGCCACTTATATGGCGAGATATAGCTTCAGAAAGCTCAAATTTACGTTTTTTGGACCTGTTGCAAATTCGGTTATATGAATACCACGGCGCGAATACATGCCCTGCACGGGGTAAAATTTTGAGAGGAAGTAGAGAAGGGTTAGGTCTACAACTTCTAGTACTACCGCAAAAATTCTCTATGTTTACAATTGGGACTACGGAGCTCTTGAAAGTTGAAAAATTCAGCAAAAATGTTCCCGCCTTTTTTATAATCCAAGATAACAGAGCAACACCACTGAAATGTTTTCCTATTAAGTAGGCTATCTTATGTAAAATTTGACGTAGATTTCAAAAATAAAATCGGTTTCCACAAAAAATTTAACCCTTACCCAAAAATTCTCAAAAATATACAATTTTTGCAAAATTATATGCTAGGGGTTATATTTTTTTGGGAAACCAAGTTTATTTTTGAAATCTACATCAAATTTTACATAAGATAGGCTACTTATTAGGAAAAAATTTCAGTGGTGTTGCTCTTTTATCTTGGATTATAAAAAAGGCGGGAACATTTTTGCTGAATTTTTCAACTTTCAGGAGCTCCGTAGTCCCAATTGTAAACATAGAGAATTTTTGCGGTAGTACTAAAAGTTGTAGACCTAACCCTTCTCTACTTCCTCTCAAAATTTTACCCCGTGCAGGGCATGTATTCGCGCCGTGGTATTCATATAACCAAATTTGCAACAGGTCCAAAAAACGTAAATTTGAGCTTTCTGAAGCTATATCTCGCCATATAAGCGACGGATTGGGCTCAAAATTGGTCCAGACTTGGGTCCCTATGGGATGTATGTGTGTGCCAATTTGTAGCCCGCTATACACTCTGGTTGCTGAAATATGGCTGAAAATGCTGAAAAACGGCAAAATGCGACTTTCCCGCCTTTACCCATCAATATCTCGATGATGCCTGAACAAATTTTTTCTTCAAAATTCATCCACATATGCAGTTTTTGATGGGGAATCCGAAAGACATATTATCTCGATTTCCAAAAATACCCCCCATCCACGTACTATGCAACCGGTACAGAAAACGTTTCTTAATGACGTCAAGTCTATTTTGCCCCAAAAAAATTGGGGTAAAAAACTAAAGCTAATCATGTGGAATGACGTCGTGTCTATTTCTCCCCCAGAGTTGGGGTAAAAGGCGCAAAATTTCAATAAGAGTAGTGTAATTAAAACTAAAAAAACATTGATAAAGCCTCATTTTGGCTGGCCACCACCGATTTTCTCCAAGTTTTCGCCCCTCATGAAAGTCGGTCGGTACGGTAGTTTTAGTT
>JASAMW010002939.1:0-16794 GCA_030247985.1 Epsilonema sp. ZAB3_2
CACCACGAAGATCTTGTCTTTCGTTTCGAATCCAGGCGGATGATGCCCGGATGGCTCACGTTCTGCAGGATGCTCACTTCCGAGCGCAGCTGCTCCTTCTGCTTCTTCCCGAAGCGCTCCTTCGCGATCACCTTGATCGCCACCCGACGCCCCGTCTGCCGGTGCACACCGCCGTACACCGTCCCAAACTGACCCGAGCCCAACTCCTCCGCAGGATTCACCTGGACACGTCACCTGGACAGTACACAACACAATTCCAAGTCACGTACACGCTGCTATTCATCGCCGCCGCCGATGAATGGCGTACACCGCCATTTACCGGAAGCAACTACACAGAAGCAATCAACAAACCAAACACCGCTGTCCATGTATGCATGCCCATGTTCAATGCTTCAAGGGCGCTCCAAATAAACTTTTTGCTGTACCATGCACCCCTAGAGAGGTTTGTTCAGATAATTCTCTAGGAGTGCACGGCTGTGCGAATATTTTTAGCTGCATTTATACATTTGTCTAAGGAAGCGCCACAAGGTATACAAATTTTAAAAATATGCAGAAAATGCAGCAAGAAATATACAGAGTGTCTCATAATAAACCATCCACCTTTCAGTGCATCTAACTCTGCAACCACACCTTTGATTTTCATGCGGTCTTTTCTATTTTGTAACCAAGGCTTCAACTGAGATCTCTACAAAATTTCAGCTATTTGATCCACATACTTCGGAAATTGCGATGGTTTGAATCCCGAATGAGCTCGAAATCGGCGTTTTTCTTTAGTATGGAGGAAAATTTTGGTCTTAATTTTTCAAGATACCCAGTTCCACGTGTTTACTATACTGGCACTGTGGCTAATGTATGAGATGCACATTTTCTAACATTTTGGGACATCTTTTTTTATTAGGAGACTAATTTTATTTTGGATAATGCACAGAAAACTCCTAATTGGCACTATCCATTTGAAAAACCCTCGTTTTTTGACCGCCGGAGAAAGATGGTTTTCAGCAGCTTCCACAGGGCATATGAAGCTAAAATTTTGTACAGATCTCAGTTGAAGCCTTGGCTACAAAATAGAAAAGACCGCATAAAAATCTAAGGTGTGGTTCCAGAGTTACATACACGGAAAGGTGGATGGTTTATTATAAGACACCCTGTACGCACACGGCTCAACTCCGCCAAGAACCGATCCGGGTAATTTGTAAAAGAAGACAACCGGCTTGTTGATTGGGTCTTGATGCAAATTTTTTGTCGCTCGAAGAATGCAAATTTTTGCACGACACAAAAGAAAGTTTTCGTCGCGCGTAGCGTTGAAAAAATTTGAATATTTTGAAGTGTGACTAAGAGGGATGATAGATTCACCTTTTCGCGAGCTTGTTCCAACACTTGGTTGGAATTTTCAATGTACGACTGTTCTCTGCGAGTCTATCACTCCTTTTCGCCCTGGCCAGTCAACACTTCATGCAAATTTCCGCCCCATAAAAAGCTTCGCGAAATCATCTGACGCAATATCATCCTGCCTATAGTCTGGCCAATAGCAGTTGGCACCTGGACTCAAGGCGCATTGCGTAGTTTGCATGTACTTCTGCTAAATAGGAGTACATGAAGCGTGGACAGAAATCCGCATTTGTAAATCTATTTTACGCAATGCGCCTTGAGTTCAGGTGCCAACTGCTATTGGCCAGACTATAATGCATTTAGCTTCCTCCCCTACAAAGTTTGTTCCCGGACGACTTTGTCACCCCTCCTTCCCCAAATTTACATGCCATTCGCCAACAAACTCGAAACTTCTCCTCTCGCCCATGTTTTTGTTTGCGTCTCTCGAGTTCGACGCCTCATTTTCGGCTGGAAAAGAAGTTGCTGGTTGGTCGGACTTCTCTCTCCTTTCCACCTGCAAACATCTGTCTCCCTTCTGGCCTACCTATCCCCCGGGAAGCGGCATCCTTCGCCATGGTCTTGGCCGCCCTCTGGGCCCGTCCGTCGCTAGATCCATCCAACTGCAGTGGCCGTTCTTCCCCGTCTACGCCCTCTACCACCACTCTGCCTCCTCCGCGTAAGCAAGGCTGCTTTTTCTTTATTGATGCTGGGTTAGTTTTAGGAAGGGCTAATTTATTGGAAATCTCACGCTAGCTAACTACAAGTAAGGGCAAGGGATAAGGGGAATTTTAGCCAAAAGCTTGTTTTGTCCGATTACTCGTAGCTTTGGCGTATAAGCGGAACAGGCGAAATTTTAGCCCAGGTCTGGGTGTGGTAAACGCGGCCACGGGGCAAACCCTACAGCAAATAACCGAATAGCTCATTTTGAAAGAAAGTGCAGCCTTGAAAGCGGTGGCTGGATTTTTCCATGGCCGGGTTTACCCCATGGCGATAATGCCCTTCGGTCCTACTGAGGGCAGAAATGCCTCCTGAAATTGTATAGCCTCTACACACCTCTCACAAACATTAATTTTGTCCCATCCTATCCACACAGTGTATATCCCCCAGTGTGTAACCCCCCTTTGGACCTCTCGATTTGGAGGTTGGACCCATTGGAGCTCCCATGGGGCTATACACCCAAAAATACTGGGGGGTAAGCTCCCTTGTACTCGCTATCTCAGTAGTGATGAACTAAACTCATTCGAAACAAGGAATCATTTGTTTCAACCGGTCCATTGGCTGCTGAGATACGGTAAGTATGCATCCCAGGTGGCCAGGTTTACCCCACGTTTGTTTGCGTATTGTGTTTAGCGGTTGTGGACTGTTCGCAGCTGCCGGATGGTCGCTACGAGGATCCGCGCGCACCCTGTGGTAGAGTGCCGCAGCTTCGAGCGCCAGGGCAGCTGTGATCTCCGGCCAGTGCCTCCTCCCCCAGTGGTCAACACCTTCGTCCCGCCCACGCTCCCGCCGCCTCCGCGCCAACGCCCGCTCAACCGCGTAAGTTAGTGACGACATGTGTGTGTATCGTGTAGGGTACTGTGGGGTAAACCCGGACAGCTAAGCTTTTCTGAATTTGCTGCTTCAGCAAATGATGAAGGTAGCTCATTTGAAAGAGGAGCGTTCAGGGAATCGATAATCGGTCGTATGGTTGCTGAGGTATACTAGGTGTCCGGGTTTACCCCAGAGCACCCTACGTGTGGGTGAATGGCGCGGGATAATTCGGGCCGGTAGGGAGAAGTGAAGGTTGCCTGAATTAGCCCGCAATTCCCACGTTTGCCTATCTGGCCTAGGGAATTAGCAACAGAAGCGTAAGCTACAGTATGCTAATTGGAAGCTGTGTGGGTTTCAGCCGAAATTGTCCCCCCCTCCCCCCCCCGACCGTCAGAATAGCGTCAGAAGGCCCAAAGGCCACCCCCCCCCCCCCCCCCGGGGGGGGGGGGGGGGCAAGGAAAGTACTTGCATATGCGTATGAATGCATGCATGCCTGATCCAGAATTTTCCCGCCCTTCCATTTACTGAGTGGAATTCACGTGCCTGCTTTTGTATGCGACTGCTCGGGTTTTCCGCCGCGCTCGTCCTGCAGCAGGTCTGGTTCGCGGAGGAAGGTCTGTGCGGCGCCGGGCTCGTCCCACCCACGCATTTCAGCCGCATTGAAAATAAAAAACCGCATGCGTCTACGTGCCTGTGTCGAGAAATCGCCGATATGTACACTTTTTTCGTTTATTGGAAATCGGCGATTTCTCGACAGAGGGCACGTAGACGCATGCGGTTTTTTATTTTAAATGCGGCTGAAACGGTTTTTTTCTCGACCGGTAGCCGGATTTTCTCATAACCGGGTTTACATTTTTTTCAGTGCTCCTGGACTGCAGCAGCTTCCGGACGGCACCTACAGCGACCCGAAGGCCCCGTGCAGCCAGATCTGCTGGCAGGGAATCCTGGAGGAACGCCAGTGACGCTCCTTCGACGTCATCCAATGACGTAAGCTCAACCAATGTGTGTTTATAGATTATGATCGAAATATATTATTGGGCACTAGCTACCATGTTCATCATTTGCTGAAGCGGCAGCTAAGCTTGGTGTCCGGGTTTACCCCGTGTTGGGTTTACCCCACAGTACTGTGACACTAGCAGTAGGGTTTGTACATACGTATGTAAGTAAGTTACAGTAGTATGCATCCACATTCAAATGTTGGCGCTCATGCCCCTTGTCTTTGATGTCGTCCCTGTCGCATTTGCCCAATGGCAGCAGCAGGTTTTGCACAGTTTATTGTAGCGGTCACAATGTTGACCCAAACAGGATTGCTCATGTACTAAACTGTGTGTTACTTATCTCATCCAAGTTTCCTAAAGACTCAGTCTTGGTAAACCTTGTGTTCAGAGTCGGCTGCGTTGACTTTTGCCTAACTTTGCTTTGTCTTCGTTTCGTCGTGCTGGTTTCCTGCTTCTATACCTAGCTACATAGAGGGTGCCACGTACAGGGTACGGCAGAGCGCCAGGCTTCGGCCACTAGCTCAAGCGCTTGTGTGCGTTCGTTCCATCACGAGTCCACCATAGCTCGTTACAGTACCCTACCTACCTACGTGTCTACGGCGCGTGTTGCTTCTTTTTTAGCCGTCTTCGACTGCTCCAACAAGCTTGACGGCCGCTGCGAAGCCCCACGCTCTCCATGCAGCCAGCACTGGTTCGAGTGCAAGGCCTTCCAGACGATCGAGCACTTCTGCCAGGAGGGCTACGCTTTCGACATCTCCGGTCAGTGCCTTTTCCCCAAGTTCGTGAAGTGGTGGCGGTGTGAACACCTTCGTCAACTCAGCCACCCCAGAGCGTAAGTCAGCTATGATCGTAATAGGGCAGGGGGATGGGTGAGAATCGAACCCCGGGGTGGCCCATCCGTGCGATTCTGCCACGAAGCCATGGCGGCCCATGTATTCCAGTTTTTGGTTTGGTACCGAGACAGGCTGGGAATGGGATCGGGACCCTGGTTCAGGATTCCAGCCTCTGTGGTAATCTTGGTACCGTAACATTGATTGGTGGGAATCGAACCGGGCTCATATGCGATTATACCACTCTTCCACACGGCGGCCCGTGTAAGATCGAACCCCGACCTGTCATTTTACCACTAGGCCAAGGCGAAGCGGTTTTTTGATTTGGAAATCTCGCTAATAGTTATCCGTGGCTTTTTTGACCGCATTGCTCTATGAAGGCTGTATCCGGAAGTAAAAGTCAGTTGTCACCCCCGCATGCGACGCTTTAGTAGTTCTTGGTCACTTCTTTGTCAGACGTTTAGTAGCAGCGTAGTAGCGAGAACAGACGAGCGCCGGACCGCGGTCAATACCAGGGTAAACCCGGCCATGGGGTAAACCTGGCTACCCAAGCTCCTGAAGGAATCGAATGATATAACCCTGAAGCTGGTCGGATTTTTCCATGGCCGGGTTTACCCCACAGTACCCTGTACCTGGTGTGTGTATACGTACTAACGGGGAACTGTGTTGCAGGGTGTGGGAATCGAACCGAACCGGCCCTTGTACAGCGCGTGTTCATACATACCGTAGTTGTAGGACTGCATTCACTGTATTGCACTGTAAAAATACGGTGTTTTGTGCTTTCAGCCGTCTTCGACTGCACGGGTAAGCTCGATTGGCGCTATAAAGATCCGCGCTCTCCTTGCAGCCAGGCGTGGTTCGAGTGCAAAAGAACGAGATCACGACCGAGCACCTCTGCCAGGCCAACTACGCCTTTGACCTCATCTCGGGCCAGTGTCTCCTGCCCAAATTCGTGGAATGGTGCGGTGGTGTGAACAGCTTCATCCCGACCCTGCCAACTCGGCCGCTCACAGAACCCGCAAGGTACCAAAATGTTGTGTACTGTTTTGGCTGTTTCTTTCATGCCATTGTAACTTGTAAGCGGGGAAGAAGGGAAACAGTTCGGTGTCGATTTTGTCAGTACCATAAAATTTTCCTCGCTTGTTTGCTTTTCAGAACCGCCGGTGCCCGTGATCGACTGCCAGACCGGGCCCAGTGTGCATCCGGATCCGCGCGACGCCTGCAGCCCGTTCTACTGTTCGGCGTCTACAACTACAAGCCGGCGCAGTGCTACTGCATACTGTGAATACGTACATACGTAGTCAAATCAGACATCGGCCTGGGGTCCACTGGGGTATGTTCAGCACACCCCCCACGCAGACCCCCAGATTTTAATACCCCAAGCACACCCCAAAAAAATAAAATCAACATACCCCCACGTGTACCCCACTTCTGCATTACCCCCACGCATAATGGCAAAGCATAACCCTACTGACAGACCCCCACCCTGGAAACAGTGCCGATGTCTGCGTACTACATTGAAATGTGTACTAACCTATTTCTCCCGCGCCCCACATTACCGTTCTGTTCGTTTCCCCCACATACCCGCACGTATGCTAAGCTTTTCACACCCCACAGTAATTATTCATTACCCCACGTATTTGCCTTACCCCCATCCTTCATCCACCGTTTGCCTGTACGTGCGTTTGCTTTTTCAGTCTTCGACTGCACCGGCAAGCTGGATGGTCGCTACGAAGATCCGCGCTCCCCCTGCAGCCAGGCGAGCGGCATTTCCACCGAGCACCTATCCCAGGCTAACCGCCTTGACGTCATCTCTGGCCAGTGCCTGCTCCCCAAGTTCGTGCAATGGTGCGGCGGTGTGAACACCTTCGTCCCGACCCTGCCAACTCACCCCAGAACCCGCGTAGGTCCTTAGCAGTAGCTGGTAGGTACGAACGTAGCCTACATACTACGTGCATGTACGGTTGAATAGCTACCCTAGTACTGTAGTGGGGTTCTATGGTCTAAGTTTGCTAAGTCGTCTTGCGTAAGAGCGGACTAAGAGACCCGCGTTTGTGATTCTATTTTACGCAACACGACTTGCGCGAACTGCCAGACTCATTGGTCCGTGTAGGTATCTGTACGTACAGTACATCGTACGTAGTCATTAGCAGTATAGAGAAGCCTAATGTTATTTATTTCTGTCATTAGTAGCTAACGTATAATTGGTACGTACGTACATAATGTGTGTTGTGTTGGACTACTGTGGGGTAACCCGGATAAGCAACAATACGACCGATTGAGACAGTATTCTACCAATCGATTCCTTGAACTGAGCTACCCTGTTCATCATTTGCTGAAGCAGGTGTCCGGGTTTACCCCGTGTTCGGGTTTACCCCCAGACGCACTCTTTACCTCCCCATTATCTCACTCTTTAACTCCCCCCACAAAACCCAAAACACAACAAAAACCCAACCAAACACAACACACCCACAACCAAAAACCCACCCAAACCCACCACCCCACAGTACCCTATCTACGCGCGTGTGTTGCTTTTAGCCGTCTTCGACTGCTCCAACAAGCTCGACCGACGGCCGGTACGAAGACCCACGCTCTCCCTGCAGCCAGCACTGGTTCGAGTGCAAGCGAGCGCTTTCGACGTGATCTCCGGCCAGTGCCTCTTCCCCAAGTTCCTGAAGTGGTGCGGCGATGTGAACTGAACACCTTCGTCCCGACTCTGCCCTGCCAACTCAGCCACCCCAGAATCCGCGTAAAGTCAGCTGCTTTGCTTTGTTTTGTATGATCGTAATAGGGGAAGGGCTTGGGTGAGAAACGAAACCCGGGGTGGCTGCCACGAAGCCAGGTTGGCCCATGTATTCCAGCTTTTGGTTTGGTGCCGATACCCTGACTCAGGATAAAAATTCTTTGGAGCTTCTGTAATCTTGGTACCGTGACATTGATTGGTTATACCACCCACTCTGCCACACGGTGCCCGGTTCGCGCGCCCTTCTGTTCGTTTCCCCCACATACCCCCACGTTATGCTAAGCTTTTCACACCCCATGTTACCCCATCCTTCATCCACCGTTTTGCCTGTACGTGCGTTTGCTTTTTCAGTCTTCGACTGCACCGGCAAGCTGGACGGTCGCTACGAAGATCCGCGCTCTCCCTGCAGCCAGGCGTGGTTCGAGTGCAAGAACCAGATCACGATCGAGCACCTGTAGGGCAGCTTCGCCTTCGACGTGGGCCAGTGCCTAGTGCCCAAGTTCGTAGAGTGGTGCGGCGGCAACACATTCGTCCCCACGCAGCCGACCTTTCCGCCCCAGAACCTTTTCGTGAACGTCGACGTGGTCCGCAAGGCCTCCCAGAGCTTCCGCCAAGCTGAGCTTTTTTGTATATCGTCTGGCATAATATACAGTACGTATATCGGGTACTGTGGGGTAAACACGGCCGCTTATTTGATAGAAGGTGAGTTCAAGGAATATGATTGTCCCAATCGATCCATTGGTTGTTGAAATAGGTAGCTGCCCTAAAATTAGGTGGTCGGATTTTCTCATGGCCGGGTTTACCCCACAGTACCCTACATGACTTTGCTACACTGGGTTAGCAAGGAATCGAACCGCTGCGCGAGGGGGGGGGGGGTAATTTGAGCTAAAAGCTACGAATATAGGGTACTGGGTGCTATGGGGGTAAACCGGACCACCTAAGCTCCTTACTTGCTGTTTCATAGATCTCCCACTTCGGGGCAGTACGCTCCATGTTTGAACTTGTATATCGCCTAAGATTTGTCTCAACCGGTCCATAACTGAGATATGCAACCCTGAAATTTAGTGAACAGGATTTTACCCCACGGTACCCGTACTTCATCAATGCTTGCGTATTGTCTTTTTCAGTGGTTCTGGACTGTTCGCAGCTGCCGGACGGTCGTTACGAGGATCCTCGCGCGCCCTCCAGTCAGGTGTGGTATGAGTGCCGCAGCTTCCAGACGATCGAGCACTGGTAGGGCAACTTCACCTTCGCTGCTTCCAACACCCGCCCACGCTCCCGCCGCCTCCGCCGCCAACGCCCGCTGAACCGCGTAATTTCGTGATTACGACGAACTGTGTAGGATCGTGTATCGGATCGTGTAGGATTGTGTAGGATCGTGAACTGTATCGTGTAGGATTCTGTGGGGTAAACCCGGACACGGTAATGATGAACAAGAGGAGAGTTCATCAGGGAATCGATTGGTAAATCGGTCATGGTTGCTGAGATGTGTCCGGGTTTACCCCCGTGTCCGGGTTTACCCCACACTACCCTATGTATGGGTGGGTGGGCGGGATAGTTCGGCCTAGTCTGGGAAGTAAAAGTGGCCTGAATTAGCCCGCAATACCCCCTTTTGCCTACCTTGCCTAGTTAGCAACAGAAGAGCGCCTGAATTAACCCGCAATATCCCATTTGCTTACCTGCGAACGCATGCTTTTTTGAAAGCCAGCCTCAGAACCCACCGGGTAGTCCTTCGCTTTCTTTTATCTTGCTTGCCTTCCTAAAAGCATCATAGGTGGACGGATTTTCCCATGTGGGCGCTTTTGCCCCAGGCTGCCCTGTACTAGCTAATAGGCTTCTGGTTCTGTAAAAGTGGCTAGCTTAGCTCGTAATGTGTATGTATGGTACAGTATATGTGTATGGTATGCTACAGTATTGAGCTGCCTTATTAGCTCAGCTGCTGTCAGTGAGGAAGGTGTACATTCACGGCGATTGTGCACTGGAAGCTGGCAGTTGCTTTCAGTGAGGAAGGTGTACATTCACGGCGATTGTGCACTGGAAGCTGGCAGTTGCTTTCTTTTGTCGCTTTCTTTGTCTTGCTCGCCTTCCTAAAAGCATCATACTAGGTGGACGGATTTTCCTGTGTGGGCGGTTTTGCCCCAGGCTGCCCTATACTAGCTAATAGGCTTCTGGTTCTGTAAAAGTGGCTAGCTTAGCTCGTGATGTGTATGTATGGTACAGTAGGCTGCCCTGTACTAGCTAATAGGCTTCTAAGTGGCTAGCTTAGCTTGGTACAGTATGTGTATGGTATGCTACAGTATTGAGCTACCTTATTAGCTCAGCTGCTGTCAGTGAGGAAGGTGTACATTCACGGCGATTGTGCACTGGAAGCTGGCAGTTGCTGTCAGTGAGGAAGGTGTACATTCACGGCGATTGTGCACTGGAAGCTGGCAGTTGCTGTCAGTGAGGAAGGTGTACATTCACGGCGATTGTGTACTGGAAGCTGGCAGTTGCTTTCTTTTGTCGCTTTCCTTATCATAGGTGGATGGATTTTCCCGTGTGGGCGGTTTTGCCCCAGGCTGCACTATACTAGCTAATAGGCTTCTGGTTCTGTAAAAGTGGCTAGCTTAGCTCGTGATGTGTATGTATGGTACAGTAAGCTGCCCTATACTAGCTAATACTAGCTTAGCTTGGTACAGTATGTGTATGGTATGCTACAGTATTGAGCTGCCTTATTAGCTCAACTGCTGTCAGTGAGGAAGGTGTACATTCACGGCGATTGTGCACTGGAAGCTGGCAGTTGCTGTCAGTGAGGAAGGTGTACATTCACGGCGATTGTGCACTGGAAGCTGGCAGTTGCTCTCTTTTGTCGCTTTATCATACGTGGACGGATTTTCCCGTGTGGGTGGTTTTGGCCCAATGTGCCCTAGCTAATAGGCTTCTGGTTCTGTTGAAGTGGCTAGCTTAGCTTGTGATATGGATGTATGGTACAGTATGTGTATGGTATGCTACAGTATTGAGCTGCCTTAGCTCCGCTGCTGTCAGTGAGGAAGGTGTACATTCACGGCGATTGTGCACTGGAAGCTGGCAGTTGCTGTCAGTGAGGAAGGCGTACATTCACGGTGATTGTGCACTGGAAGCTGGCAGTTCCTGTCAGTGAGGGAGGTGTACATTCACGGCGATTGTGCACTGGAAGCTGGCAGTTGCTTTCTTTTTTCGCTTTCTTTGTCATAGGTGGACGGATTTTCCCTGGCAGTTGCTTTCTTTTTTCGCTTTCTTTGTCATAGGTGGACGAATTTTCCCGTGTGGGCGGTTTTGCCCCAGGCTGCCCTATACTAGCTAATAGGCTTCTGGTTCTGTAAAAGTGGCTAGCTTAGCTTGTGATGTGTATGTATGGTACAGTATGTGTATGGTATGCTATAGTATTGAGCTGCCTTATAGCTCAGCTGCTGTCAGTGAGGAAGGTGTACATTCACGGCGATTGTGCGCTGGAAGCTGGCAGTTGCTGTCAGTGAGGAAGGTGTACATTCATGGCGATTGTGCACTGGAAGCTGGCAGTTGCTGTCAGTGAGGAAGGTGTACATTCACGGTGATAGTGCACTGGAAGCTGGCAGTTGGCTTCCTTTTGACCTATACTAGCTAATAGGCTTCTAAGTGGCTAGCTTAGCTTGGTACAGTATGTGTATGGTATGCTACAGTATTGAGCTACCTTATAGCTCAGCTGCTGTCAGTGAGGAAGGTGTACATTCACGGCGATTGTGCACTGGAAGCTGGCAGTTGCTGTCAGTGAGGAAGGTGTACATTCACGGCGATTGTGCACTGGAAGCTGGCAGTTGCTGTCAGTGAGGAAGGTGTACATTAACGGCGATTGTGCACTGGAAGCTGGCAGTTGCTTTCTTTTGTCGCTTTCCTTATCATAGGTGGATGGATTTTCCCGTGTGGGCGGTTTTGCCCCAGGCTGCCCTATACTAGCTAATAGGCTTCTGGTTCTGTAAAAGTGGCTAGCTTAGCTCGTGATGTGTATGTATGGTACAGTAGGCTGCCCTATACAGTATGTGTATGGTATGCTACAGTATTGAGCTGCCTTATTAGCTCAACTGCTGTCAGTGAGGAAGGTGTACATTCACGGCGATTGTGCACTGGAAGCTGGCAGTTGCTGTCAGTGAGGAAGGTGTACATTCACGGCGATTGTGCACTGGAAGCTGGCAGTTTGCTTTCTTTTGTCGCTTTATCATGCGTGGACGGATTTTCCCGTGTGGGTGGTTTTGCCCCAGGCTGCCCTATACTAGCTAATAGGCGTCTGGTTCTGTAAAAGTGGCTAGCTTAGGCTTCTTCTGGTTCTGTAAAAGTGGCTAGCTTAGCTTGTGATATGTATGTATGGTACAGTATGTGTATGGTATGCTACAGTATGAGCTGCCTTATTAGCTCCGCTGCTGTCAGTGAGGAAGGTGTACATTCACGGCGATTGTGCACTGGAAGCTGGCAGTTCCTGTCAGTGAGGGAGGTGTACATTTACGGCGATTGTGCACTGGAAGCTGGCAGTTGCTTTCTTTTTTCGCTTTCTTTGTCATAGGTGGACGGATTTTCCCTGGCAGTTGCTTTCTTTTTTCGCTTTCTTTGTCATAGGTGGACGGATTTTCCCGTGTGGGCGGTTTTGCCCCAGGCTGCCCTATACTAGCTAATAGGCTTCTGGTTCTGTAAAAGTGGCTAGCTTAGCTTGTGATGTGTATGTATGGTACAGTATGTGTATGGTATGCTATAGTATTGAGCTGCCTTATAGCTCAGCTGCTGTCAGTGAGGAAGGTGTACATTCACGGCGATTGTGCACTGGAAGCTGGCAGTTGCTGTCAGTGAGGAAGGTGTACATTCATGGCGATTGTGCACTGGAAGCTGGCAGTTGCTGTCAGTGAGGAAGGTGTACATTCACGGCGATTGTGCACTGGAAGCTGGCAGTTCCTGTCAGTGAGGAAGGTGTACATTAACGGCGATTGTGCACTGGAAGCTGGCAGTTGCTTTCTTTTGTCGCTTTCCTTATCATAGGTGGATGGATTTTCCCGTGTGGGCGGTTTTGCCCCAGGCTGCCCTATACTAGCTAATAGGCTTCTGGTTCTGTAAAAGTGGCTAGCTTAGCTCGTGATGTGTATGTATGGTACAGTAGGCTGCCCTATACAGTATGTGTATGGTATGCTACAGTATTGAGCTGCCTTATTAGCTCAACTGCTGTCAGTGAGGAAGGTGTACATTCACGGCGATTGTGCACTGGAAGCTGGCAGTTGCTGTCAGTGAGGAAGGTGTACATTCATGGCGATTGTGCACTGGAAGCTGGCAGTTGCTGTCAGTGAGGAAGGGTACATTCACGGCGATTGTGCACTGGAAGCTGGCAGTTTGCTTTCTTTTGTCGCTTTATCATATGTGGACAGATTTTCCCGTGTGGGTGGTTTTGCCCCAGGCTGCCCTATACTAGCTAATAGGCGTCTGGTTCTGTAAAAGTGGCTAGCTTAGGCTTCTTCTGGTTCTGTAAAAGTGGCTAGCTTAGCTTGTGATATGTATGTATGGTACAGTATGTGTATGGTATGCTACAGTATGAGCTGCCTTATTAGCTCCGCTGCTGTCAGTGAGGAAGGCGTACATTCACGGTGATTGTGCACTGGAAGCTGGCAGTTGCTGTCAGTGAGGAAGGTGTACATTCACGGCGATTGTGCACTGGAAGCTGGCAGTTCCTGTCAGTGAGGGAGGTGTACATTCACGGCGATTGTGCACTGGAAGCTGGCAGTTGCTTTCTTGTCATAGGTGGACGGATTTTCCCTGGCAGTTGCTTTCTTTTTTCGCTTTCTTTGTCATAGGTGGACGGATTTTCCCGTGTGGGCGGTTTTGCCCCAGGCTGCCCTATACTAGCTAATAGGCTTCTGGTTCTGTAAAAGTGGCTAGCTTAGCTTGTGATGTGTATGTATGGTACAGTATGTGTATGGTATGCTATAGTATTGAGCTGCCTTATAGCTCAGCTGCTGTCAGTGAGGAAGGTGTACATTCACGGCGATTGTGCACTGGAAGCTGGCAGTTGCTGTCAGTGAGGAAGGTGTACATTCATGGCGATTGTGCACTGGAAGCTGGCAGTTGCTGTCAGTGAGGAAGGTGTACATTCACGGTGATAGTGCACTGGAAGCTGGCAGTTGCTTTCTTTTGTCGCTTTCTTTATCATAGGTGGACGGATTTTCCCGTGTGGGTGGTTTTGCCCCAGGCTGCCCTATACTAGCTAATAGGCTTCTGGTTCTGTAAAAGTGGCTAGCTTAGCTCGTGATGTGTATGTATGGTACAGTGGGCTGCCCTATACTAGCTAATAGGCTTCTGGTTCTGTAAAAGTGGCTAGCTTAGGCTGCCTTGTTAGCTCAGTTGCTGTCAGTGAGGAAGGTGTACATTCACGGCGATTGTGCACTGGAAGCTGGCAGTTGCTGTCAGTGAGGAAGGTGTACATTCACGGCGATTGTGCACTGGAAGCTGGCAGTTTGCTTTCTTTTGTCGTTTTATCATAGGTGGACGGATTTTCCCGTGTGGGCGGTTTTGCCCCAGGCTGCCCTATACTAGCTAATAGGCTTCTAAGTGGCTAGCTTAGCTTGGTACAGTATGTGTATGGTATGCTACAGTATTGAGCTACCTTATTAGCTCAGCTGCTGTCAGTGAGGAAGGTGTACATTCACGGCGATTGTGCACTGGAAGCTGGCAGTTGCTGTCAGTGAGGAAGGTGTCGACATTATTTTCCAGTTCCGGAAACGTTTTCTTTCAGTTTGCAAAAACAAAGCTTGCTCTTTCGGAAACGTTTTCTTGGTTCGCAAGTTATAGCCCCAAACGACATGATATATCCAAAGGAAACACCCTGTATGTTTAGGCTTAGGCGTAGGCTTAAGCCTATTTATTGGAGCCTTAATTTTTCCCCAGGGGTACTTTAGGGGGGCCTTAATTTTTCCCCAGGGGTACTTTAGGGTCAAGCTTTATGTCAGTTGCCAAGATTTTGATTGGAGCGTGATTGTGATTTTATTTTGTATTGAAAGTACAGTACATGTATGTAGATAGGTAAATGTTGTTTATTTATTTACTAGCTAGTTAGTGTATCAATCTTTCACAAAGTGTTCACTTGTTCCTTGTTACCGTAAGCTTTCACCACCGTATTCCTGAAGTTTTAGAAAAATTTACTAGCTAGCAAGTTAGTTATTATTTATCAATCAGTGTTCACTTGTTCCTTGAAGTTAGTTATTATTTATCAATTATTGTTTATTTATTTACTAGCTAGTTAGTGTATCAATCTTTCACAGTGTTCACTTGTTACCGTAATCTTTCACCACCGTATTCCTGAAGTTTTAGAAAAATTTTGAGTGCGAATAATAGCATCTATTGACATCATAATTGGATATCAAACTGTACCCAGAGGTTTAGCCACTCCAAACAGTCAACGTAAATATGTAAAGTACAGTACATGTATGTAGATAGGTAAATGTTTATTTATTTACTAGCTAGCAAGTTAGTTATTTATTTACTAGCTAGCAAGTTAGTTATTATTTATCAATTATTTATCAATCAGTGTTCACTTGTTCTTGAAGTTAGTTATTATTTATCAATTATTTATCAATCAGTGTTCACTTGTTCCTTGTTACCGTAATCTTTCACCACCATATTCCTGAAGTTGTCGAAAAATTTTGAATGCGAATAATAGCATCCATTGACATCATAATGTACATTACGTACAGGTAAGACATTGGTCTTCGTAGACCTCCGTCATTCTGCGTGGTCTTCGTAGACCTCCGTCATTCTGCGTATCCCCAGCACCATGTTGTCGAACATGCGATCATCTCGCTGTGCGTTTCGAGGTCCGTAAACGAAGTTGGTGATGCAGTCGACGTAGACCTCTCTGTCGGGCGGATCCTTAGTAAATGAACATACCAGCGTTTTAGCGGCTCAGTAACGTAATATTGGGATATTTTGATGTTTCTCGACCCCAACTTTTTTTATGCGAGTCCCTCTTTAACAACAAAAAAGCCATCACAGGTCAATTTGGTATTCGATATTGCAAAGACCGCTTGTCACACCAGAACAGAAGCGATTAGTTTTGAACCCTGCTTACTATGCATTTTGCCGAAGCCGCTGGAATTTCACCATTCAAAATAGCCACACTGTAATCGGTTTTCCAGGGGCTTCTTGTCATCTGCAGTGGATATGTACAGTACGTTCTTACCGGGAAACAATTTTTTCTGCGCATAATTTTTGTCATTGCAATTTGTAAAAAATGGAGAAAGCTCACTTCGAACCTCTCAAATGGGACCATTCCCTGTTCCAGATACATCGCGAGCGATTCATCACCAGGCAAGGAATCATCATGGAAAAGTTACTGTGAGGTGAGGCATGTCGTCGCGACCAGATTGAGCAGCAGAACACGATGGGAAACCAGTATTTGTATCCACATCTCTGCCAGTATTTCATCGACAGACGCGTCAGTCAATCCAATGTTGCGCCCATCTGATATCGTTGGCATCGACCACCATCAAGTCATGATGGAATTTCGACCTTCTTCTTAGTGCCAGAGAAGAGCAGGAGCCTGACGTCAGCCATCTTTCTGTCATCTGTTCCTAATCCTTTCAATCGCCTACTGGATGACGAAAGTATTCAAAAAGAGACTGCAAACCAAGTGTGTTGGAAGAGAGAACGAGTGAGTGACTGGGTATGAGTGAACATCGTTGATTGAATTTTTGTATTTTCCTTCACGTATTTCATTAATTGTCTTCTGTATGGTGTCATGCAGTCGATTGTACGTATTGTACCCATGTACTGTCTGCTGTTCTACTCGTTTTTCGTATATTACTGCCGTACCACACACTATCCCTACAGTTATGTATACAATGTAGATAGCGCTAATCAACCTGTTCGTATAATGTAGCCGCACAAGCAGTCAAATTTAGTGCCATACCAAGTTATATACGGTACTGTGAAGGCTGGCCAGTAACCCTATTTTGGCTGTGCCAATTTACGGCCCGTTACAGCTTCGCAGTAAAAGCAAATCTGGCAACCCTGTTGTGTCTGTGTAAAAATGGAAACTTATTAATGTATCTACTCTGGCAACCATTTTGGACAATTGGCAAAAAGTTGCACATCTGGCAACCCTTTCACAGAGTTGGCAACCCTATCGCATCGCAGATTTGGCAACCCTTTTTTGCGCATAAGCAATCTGGCAGCCCTTTTGCAGATCTGGCAACCCTTTGGCACATCTCCCGCTTAGTCTCATGTGCACTTTCGGGCGTGACCATTTGCAAACACTGGCTGGAAAAAATGCGGCATTTAGTTTCTGTGTACTCTTAGTACT
>JASAMW010002940.1:0-33752 GCA_030247985.1 Epsilonema sp. ZAB3_2
ATGGATTTTCTTGATGATGATGATGTTTGTGGTTCTTTGAATGTTTTCACAATGTTGGTCTTCAGTGTTTGCCCCCAGAATTGAATCATGCTGTGCAGTAGGTGAAAGTACAGTAGAGGCATGATATTCCACAGGGTGAGTACTGGCACACCGACAAATGTTAGAAAGCTGGAAAATTGGACACGCTTCACAATGAAAGCAAATTCAGCTGCGGCCCATCCGAAGGTCAGCAATGCACAAATGCCAGTGCTCAGCAACATTTTCCTGTTGCACAGTCGAAGTGCGGGTGATGGGTCTTGGTGGAATTCAGTTGTAAACTCCTGATGAAGCTTATGCATTTGGCGAATCAGTGTCTTGTGCGCTGAAAGTCGACGCCAGAATATGTAGAATTGAACAAATCCAATCAGTGGCTGCAAAAAGAATCATAAGCTACCCATAGCCACTCCCACACCAAGCTAAGATGCCTATAAGCCTCTTTGGAGGTGTATTGTACTAGAATAACCCTGTTTTGACCTCAATTATGCCCTAAAACACATGCTTTTGACCTAAAAAATATGCCTCTGCGCACCTCTCAAAAAAACAAAAAAATGCCCTATGCATAGCCCCCCTATGCATAGCCCCATACAGGACCTCTCAATTTTTGGGGCTATGTATAGGTAAATACGGTAAATCATTGCTGATCGGCTCTTTAGAGTGTGCGAGAAAAATGACATGACATGACCTACCTTGATACTGGTCACTAGTGGCACCACAACCATTGCATGCAAGAGTGGCAATTCCAGCATAGTGCGATAAATGGAGATGGTGTCGATGCAAAGCTTGAAAAAGTACAGATTAAGTGCGAGCAAAATTGCCGTGTACAGCTTCAGCAGTAAGCTCTGACAGAAGGTAATGGGATGCCTAATTTGGGAATAAAAATTCTCATCTGCACTGGCCAATTTTAGGCGTAATTCTGGTATGAATCCGAATGCTTGAAGTAGCAAAAGGGATGGCTTGAGCTCTTGCAGAAGCAATGGAATTTCAGGCTTCGCGCCTTTTTCATCCACATTTTCTCCTTCTTCCGTTGGAATATTGTGATTGTCCTCAATAACTAGTGAGGTCAACTCCTTCTCCAAGTCTTCACAGTTACATTGAAGCGATGCAACAGAGAGTCTGTTAACCCGACGTCGACTCATGATGATAGCCACAGCATTTATTCTTTGGGGGCAATTCTTCTTTTATCTGGATTATGAAATCACGTCCTTGTTTTATGAACAACGAAAGAATATGTAATTTATTTCATAACGCAAGAGAAGAAATAAAATACTTTGTTTCAATACGCCTCGGTTTATCTTTCCTTCTTTTGCTTGCCTGCCAATATCGAAGTGTGAAAGTACAGGTGTCCTTGAGGCGTTTTGTTTTTATGGGCTGGTTACTTTGCCGGAACAGCGTCCCCAAAACTGTAGTTGTTTAACCTTCTTTGGCCTTTACATCGGTATTGAAGATGTGGCAGTACATAAAATTTAAAATATTTTGAGCCTACGGCAAAAAAAGACGCTTCTTTTCTTCTTTTACACCGAGCGCCAACTAATCTTGTGACATGCATGTGCTGCATTGGATGATAAAACAAAACGTGTTTCCGCAAACACTTTTGTCTAATAGATGCTGAAGTTTGCATGCTATGCAGCAGTTCCACAAAATTAGTTAAAGTTACCGGTTACCGTACCCAACCCGATCCGTATGCTAAGTCACGTCAAATATTTTGGCAATCTCGAATTATCGCAAAACTATCGGGCGTGACGACGCGACAATTTTGGGAAGTTAGTTTTCTTTTTGCAAAATTAGACAAGGAGAACGACAAGACAACGAGGGAGGTCGAAGGACAGGACATGACATTATTGAGCTGAACAAAAGACGAGTGGAAAATGGCAAACGACAAAGTATACGACGATCTTGATGACACTCAAGAACCAACGGAAATCGAGTCACTCTGCATGAATTGCCAAAGAAATGTAAAAATATCGCGACCTTTCATCTACGTTCACGTATCTTGCTTCAAATCTGTTGAAAGGCTGCTTTTTAAAGTAATTCCTTGAACAGTTCTGTTTAGGGGAAGACTCGCATATTGTTGCTCAAAATCCCCTTGTTCAAAGAGGTGATATTGATGTCGTTCCACTGTGAAGCATGTGGTTTCCACAACAACGAGGTGAAATCTGGTAGTAAAATTCAAGAAATGGGACTGAAAATTTCGACGAAAATTAGTGAAAAAGAGGTAGGAGAGGATATGCTTGGATTAGCGACTATAGTCTGGCCAGAGAGAGTTCTCTATGTGACTCAAGTCGTCCTGCGCAGTTTGCACGTGCTCTGCTAAATTGGAGTACAGGAAGCACGGCCAAAAAACCGCATTTGTGAATCTATTTTACGCAACGCGCCTTGAATTCCACATCGAACTCTTACTGACCAGACTATAGTAATCAAGAATTCGCTGCCTTTCATTGCGGGAGTCTCGTCTATGATCTTTCCTTTATGAATTCTTGATATTCGGTACTGTATGTACTATGCGCGAATGATACATGCAGTATTGAAGTACCTTTCTACTGTAGGTATGGGCTCCTACTGTATGTATGAGTATGTATGCAATTGCTGTGTGTACATACCATGTACGTTGTTGCAGGATTTATCGCGGCAAGTCATCACTTCTGAATATGCTTCATTATGCATTCCTGAAATTGAATTGGAAAAACCGTGGGGGAAAGGAGGTTGGGTACTGTAGGGTAAACCCAGCCGTGGGGTAAACCCGGCCACCTAAGCGCCTTTGAACTTGCAGTTTCGGCAAATGATGAACCAAATAGCTCATTTGAAAGAGGAGAGTTCAAGGAATCGAGTGATATCACATTTGTCTCAATCGGTTCATTGGTTGCTGAGATATGCAGCCCTGACACTTAGGTGGCCGGATTTACCCCATGCTACTACTGAAATAAATAATGTGAGTGCATTTATTTGCTTGGTTTTTTTAGAAGTAACAACAGTGGAGGGAATCCTGCTCAAAGTCAAGGAGCATCTACAAGGCTCACTAAAGTTTTGGAATGTATGTAGGGTACTACGGTGTAAACCAGGCCATGGGAAAATCCGTCCACCTAAGTTTCATGGCTACATACATATCTCAGCAACCAATGGACCGATTAAGACGAAATATTTTATCAATCGATTCCTTGACCTCTCCTCTTGTAAGTTAGCTGTTTGGTTTATCGTTTGCTGAAACGGGAAGTTCACAGAAGCTTAGGTGGCTGGGTTTACCCCATGTCCGGGTTTACCCCACAATACTATAAACAACATGGCCAGAACTTTTTTTCCATTGTGTGAGTGACTTTTGACTGTTGCCTTAATATGGAGTGTCCTTTCTTTATTGCAGCCTACGGATTCATCGAAATTGACCCAATTCCTGTGCAAATTGGACGACATTTTGCAACTCAAGACACCTTTCACTCTTGTAAGCTGTAGACGTAGGTGTAATATTTTGTAAACCAGTCTGGAATGCGTTTGACTGGAGAGGTTTTAGGCCCTGCCTCAATACAGGTGTGGTCCAAATAGTAAACTCAAAATCGCTTTTAGTAGGTTGATCCGTGTCAATAAAGTAACATTCCCTTATATCAATCTGATGTGTGAACCAGGAAAGTGTCATAAGTTCTGCAACTTGTTGTTGACACACACAGGGTACTGTGGGGTAAACCCGGACACCTAGTATATCTCAGCAACCATACGACCGATTGAGATGAGCTACTGAGCTACCAAGTTCATCATTTGCTGGAGCGGCAAGTTCAGAAAAGCTGAGGTGTCCGGGTTTACCCCGTGTCCGGTTTTCCCCACAGTACCCTAAGAGGCAGCTAGATGCGGTACGTGTTAATTTTGCACAGGTGATTGACGACCCCACTGGCAATAGTTTTGTCGAAACTCCCCTGCCCTTCCAAGTGGACCCGAAGCGAACCCTGATTCACTATCACCGCACCACGGCTCAGAACAGACAGGTTGGTGTGCTGCTTGCTTGCTTTTTACTTTCGCAAATTGCATGACATATCAATTCAAACCCACCTAACCAACACCTACCAAATGATGAAACTACTGCCACGAGTATTCTTGGATTTGCCATTGTAAGGAGTCTTGGATGTGCCAGGTTGGTGTACTGCTGGGTTCGGAAGCAGATGGTGATAGTGATGACGAGATAAATGAACGGGAGGAGCCGCCGGTTTGGCAGTCGAAAGATGAGATGAAGCAGGAAGTGATGGGCATTCCTACGCAGTGCGACAGCTGTAGCGCAGATGTGCTCGCGCGGCTGAAAGTGCTGAGTAAGTTAGTTAGGGTGCTGTGCGGTAAACCCGGCCACCTACGCTCCTTTCATTTGAACTTGCTGTTTCAGCAAATGATGCACTAATGGCTCGGAGAGCTCAAGGAATCGGTTGATATTGTGACTTGTCGCGTTCCTTATGGCGATAGCCAGGCCCCGAAAAAGGGGGAGAGAAATAGGACCGAACGGGAATCGAACCCTCTACCCTCGGACACAGCTGTATGGTACCGGGACACTCGCCTTACCTAGTAGAATCAGTTAGGTACAATACACTACTGGCCTCGGACGCTATTGCCATCTGTACGTCCGCAGTGCGTCACAATACGTTAGTATCCACAACCGTACACCGTACACAACCGTCCACAACCGTTTATTCTTCTTTCTCTTTTGTTTTTAGACATTCCCCACTTCAAAGAGATCGTCATCCTAGCCACCAGCTGCGACGCCTGCGGTCGCAAAACCAACGACGTGCAGTCGGTAGGAGGTGTGGAAGAGAGAGGGAAACGGTTGGAATTGCGTCTGACTCAGCCCGAAGATCTGTGCAGAGATGTGCTGAAAACTGGGAGTGGAAGGTTGAGCATACCGGAGTTGGAACTGGAATGCGGCCTGAGCAGTATGAACGATAGGTTCAGCACGGTCGAGGGATTGCTGGTCGCGTTAAAGGAAGAGGTAAAGGATGGGTTGTTGATTGGGGTAGCGGGGATAAATCCGGAGAGGGGAAGAAAGTGGATAGGGTAGTATGGGGTAAACCTCCTGAGTATGAATGAACGATAGGTTCAGCACGATAGAAGGCTTGTTGGTGGCGTTAAAGGAAGAGGTAAAAGGTTGGTTGGGTTGGGTTGTTGTGTGGGGTAGCGGGGGATAATAAATCCGGACGGGAATAAAGTCGATCGATTCAGCACGGTCGAAGGTTTGCTGGTCGCGTTGAAGGAAGAGGTAAAGTTTGGTTGGGTTGTTGTGTGGGGTAAGTGGGGGATAAATCCGGACAGGGAAAGAAAATGAATAGGGTAATATGGGGTAAACTCGGCCGCCTGATCCAAGTTCTGAAAGCAGTTCTTTGTAACGTGGGCGGCCGGGTTTATCCCGTCAATAAATCCGGTCGGGTTTACCCCACGGTACCCTACTAGGTGAATTGTACTGTTTGGTGTTTTAGCTGACTGAAACGACTGTGACGTTTACTGGTGACAGCGCGGATGGGGTAATTAAGGAAAAAATAACAAGTCTTTTCGCCAAATTGGACAAAGTTTTGGCCCTCCAACTTCCGATAGAGATGATACTGGATGATCCCGCTGGAAATAGCTACATTCAGGTAGGGTACTATGGGGAAAACCGGCCATGGGGTAAACCCGGCCACCTAAGCTCCTTTGAACTTGCTGTGTCAGCAAATGTTGAACCGAATAGCTCATATGAAAGAGGAGAGTTCAAAGAAACGATTGATATCATATTTGTGTCAATCGGTCCATTGGTTGCTGAGATGTGCAGCCCTGAAAGTTGGGTGGCCGGATTTTTCCATGGCCGGGTTTACCCCGTGTAGTTACCCTAAACCCGTTTACAGTAACTTTACAATAGAAATGTACGAACGCACTGTGCCTTTTGCTTGCAGTGTTTATCGTCCAACGTAGAAGATGATAGAAATTTGCAAGTGTCTTACTACGAAAGGACAACGGAGCAAAATGAAGAACTAGGTTTATGTGACATGCGCACTGCACAAGATTGTGATCAGACCACAAACAGTTGACACCGAGTGACATTTGGGGCAAACACATGGGTGATTTGATACAGAAACAAGATGTGATAGGCTGCGTGACCTTAGAAAGGCCATTGTTTGTGTATTTTTTTATTAGTTTCGTGCGTGAAGTTGCAACAATTTCGAGTCACCTGATGACTTCTGAGAACATTTATTGACGATTCAGTAAACTGTTGCAGTTTTGTTGGGCATTCAAATTGATCTGTTTCTCTTCATTTTGGCTGTCGTGTTGGCGGCGTTCGACGTATTAGAAGTTATGATACGCTACTTTCTGTTGTCCCTTCTCCTAGCTAGCCCGTCTGGTAAGTAAGCAAATGCTGACCAAATCGAGAAAGAAAGTTGGCTAGATGTGCCATGAAATCAAACCCTGGACCTCTCGCATTCTAGGCGAGCGCCCTAATCATTGAACTCGAACTACACACCTGCTTGGTACCCTGCTTGGGCTTAGCAATGGATTTACCATAGGCTGAGGCTTAGCAATGGGCTTAGGCTTAGGCTTAGCAATGGACATAGGCTTAGGCTTAGCAATGGACATAGGCTTAGGCTCAGCAATGGACTTAGGCTTAGGCATAGCAGTGGACATAGGCGTAGGCTTAGGCTTAGCAATGGACATAGGCTTAGA
Source organism: Epsilonema sp. ZAB3_2 (assembly GCA_030247985.1). Classification (NCBI taxonomy): domain Eukaryota; kingdom Metazoa; phylum Nematoda; class Chromadorea; order Desmodorida; family Epsilonematidae; genus Epsilonema; species Epsilonema sp. ZAB3_2. The sequence continues at coordinate 6,691 of JASAMW010002940.1, forward strand.
CTTAACAATGGACATAGGCTTAGGCTTAGCAATGGACATAGGTAGGCTTAGGCTTAGCAATGGACATAGGCTTAGGCTTAGCAATGAACATAGGCTTAGGCTTAGCAATGGACATAGGCTTAGGCTTAGCAATGGACATAGGCTTAGGCTTAGCAATGGACATAGGCTTAGGCTGAGGCTTAGCAATGGACATAGGCTTAGGCTTAGCAATGTACAGAGGCTTAGGCTTAGCAATGTACAGAGGCTTAGGCTTAGGCTTAGCAATGGACATAGGCTTAGGCATAGCAATGGACAGAGGCTTAGGCTTAGGCATAGCAGTGGACATAGGCTTAGGCTTAGGCTTAGCAGTGGACATAGGCTTAGGCTTAGGCTTAGCAATGAACACAGGCTTAGGCTTAGGAATGGACATAGGCTTAGGCTTAGCAATGGACATAGGCTTAGGCTCAGCAATGGACATAGGCTTAGGCTTAGCAATGGACATAGGCTTAGGCTTAGACTGAGCAATAGGCTTAGGCTTAGGCATAGCAGTGGACATAGGCTTAGGCTTAGACTTAGCAATGGACATAGGCTTAGGCTTAGCAATGAACATAGGCTTATTCATAGCAATGGACATAGGCTTAGGCTCAGCAATGGACATAGGCTTAGGCTTAGCAATGGACATAGGCTTAGGCTTAGCAATGAACATAGGCAGGCTTAGGCTTAGGCTTAGCAATAGACATAGGCTTAGGCTTAGCAATGGACATAGGCTTAGGCATAGCAATGGACATAGGCTTAGGCTTAGGCTTAGCAATGGACATAGGCTTAGGCTTAGGCTTAGGCTTAGGCTTAGCAATGGACATAGGCTTAGGCATAGCAATGGACATAGGCTTAGGCTTAGGCTTAGCAATGGACATAGGCTTAGGCTTAGCAATGGACATAGGCTTAGGCTGAGGCTTAGCAATGGACATAGGCTTAGGCTTAGCAATGAACATAGGCTTAGGCTTAGGCATAGCAATGGACATAGGCTTAGGCTTAGCAATGAACATAGGCTTAGGCTTAGCAATGGACAGAGGCTGAGGCTTAGCAATGGACAGAGGCTTAGGCTTAGCAATGAAAAGAGGCTTAGGCTTAGGCTTAGCAATTACGCAGTTACAGTAACCTTGTGATATTTTCATGTTTTTAGTGAATGCATTTCCATTGCCTACAGCAGCCAGAACTACCCCTTCGACACAGGAGCAAGGAGTGGCCAATTGGATTCTGCGTCAGTTAGAGCGTCCGTCGTTTTTCGCCCTGTTCGACGTGGGAGGAAACGGCCGGGAATCGCATCACGAATCGGGTGTTGAAATCTTGGACGAGACAGGCGAGAAACCGATTTGGCAGCTGGGTGGCAGATGGAAAGTGCTGAGGAATCCAGTCAGGACAAAATGGAGCTTTGCCTACGACCGGAATTAAAGAGGATAGATATGCGTATTTGAGATTATTCATGCTTATGTGCATAAGCCAGTTATATGTACATAGGGTTGTATCCTTGTATCTCTGTGGGATAAACCCAGCCACCTAGCTCGCCTGTGAACTTGGTGTTTCAGCAAATGGAACCTCTTCAAAAGCTTTTAAAGAGGAGAGCAAGGAATTGATTGGGCATAATATTCGTTTCAACTGGTTGATTGGCTGCTGTGCAGCCCTGATCAGAAACAGGTGGCCGGATTTTCCCATGGCCGGGTTTGCCCTTTACTTATATACGTTATGCATACTTACATGTGCACACATGTACATACACTACAAACATGCATGAACGTACGTTTTTATGCCTGACTTAACGGAACGACCTAGATGTGCAATCGGTTCGCTGTTGCCACGTTCACAAGACGTCCGTACGTTCGTATAGCCTCTGTGGTAGGTAGCACATCGGACTGTACATACGTTTTACGGATGTGCGGAACGGAACGGACGCCTTGTGAACGCGGCATGTAGAGAAACTAAATAAAAACTGCATTTGCGCTCACTCCACTCCCCTAGATGCTGTCCCTGGGGTGGAAAAATTGAAACGGCTGAACAGGTGCAGCGAAGCTAAAATTAGCCGACGGTGCTAATTGCTGTGATAAAGTACGAGTGCGGCTGTACTGTTCGTTTCAATACACACCAAACCTTTGTGTATTACCATGCATGCCGCAGAACATCAAACGTCTAAAAAGATCAAGCACTCACCAACTGTCATTTTTCCCCCGGATGGTATCCTTTGCGCCCCGCGGTCAACTGTTCACTCCGCCTTCCAATTACTGTTCGCTTCAACCAAACCTTGTGCGTCATGTACAGTATGTATGTACGTATACATACCGTAAGTACGGTACCTATGCCGCAGGACATCAAGCATTCACCACCTGTCATTTTCCCCCGGATACTTTTTTGCACCCGCCGGTCAACTGTTCACTCCGCGTTCCTTGCCTTTTTTGCCATTCCTTCAACTTTCAGCTACTGAGACTAACTTGACCGCAATCGATATCGTCCACCGGTGAAAATGGCCGTGGCCATAACGAACTGCCGTTTCGTTGCTGCATCCTTCCTGGGTGTTGTTTGCCTAGCCTTAAAGGGCAGGTGTGGCAAAGATTGCCCATAGTGAAGGCGAGGATCGATTTTTCAAATTTCTTCGGTGAGCGGCTATGCAGTATGTATTACATGCTGAATCGATCCCACCCACCTGTCTCGATGCGATTTTGCCTCCTCTCACAGAGAAAACCCACGTCAACAGCGTGTTTCGCAACGTTTTCGCGCAATCTGTTGCGAAACACGCTGTACAAGTGGGTTTTTTCTGCGAGGAGGCATAATCGCGTCGAGGCAGGTGGGTGGGATCGATTCAGCATGTAAAACTGCATAGGCTCACCAAAGGAAATTTGAAAAATCGATCCTCGCCTTCACTATGGGCAAATCTTTGCCACATCCGCCCTTTAACCGTATGCGCTGTAGTTGGCGCCAGAAATATGACCGAAATTCGGTCAGACCACGTGACCGACTGGGGTTCCTGGGGCCTTTGGCAAATGTGTCCCGAGGACCAGTTCGTACTTGCCTTCCAACTGAAGGTGCAGTCGTACCAGGGCAGTTATGACGACACTGCACTTAACGCCATCAAGGTATAACTGCACTTAACGCCATAAAGGTTATTATAAAGGCCTCTATACTGTGCACATACTACCTATTGGTCAACATTAGGGCTAGAGGGTACACAAATGTCCGTGGTTGCCCCCCAACAATAAATGTTTGTCCTCAAATACCTATTGGTGGCACTGGCAGGGCAGGGGCGCAAAATTTCAAGGAAACTAAGTACTGAAAAACTTTGAGGCAAAGCCCAGAAGAAATTTTTGGTTGTAGAGAATCGATAGTCGATTCGATTCGATATTGTTGGGGCACGTATGTTTTTTCTTCCGCTTCCAATTTTGCAGCTTTATTGCGGAAAGCCGGGCACCAACTTTCCCGAGCGCTCGATCACCAGCAAGATCGGACCCTTCGGCAGCTGGAGACAGGAGTACAGGGGTATGCCTAGGTACAGATGTTATTAGGGCGGAACTTTTCGGCTTTCTGTCCAAAATTCATCAAATAAAGGGGGATATGGCGAAAAAGTTTTAACTAATCAGGAGGCAATTTTTAATTTCTGTCTTCTGACATTTGAAAGCACCTACACCATGTAAAATTGCATCCTCTTTGAATCTAATCCCATGTTCAGGAGCCGATTTTGCCTCTGTGGAGCAGAGAACCAATTTGAGTGCGCGAAATAGGCCACAAAATGTTGGTACATAGATCCGCTTTCTAACTGGTTTCTTGCATCACAGAGGCAAAATCGGATCCAAAACATTGGGGTTAGGTCGAAAGTGGATGACATTTTGCATAGGTAGGTGCTTTCAAAACTACTAAATATGAAACTTGACTACAGATCTGTCATAGTACGGAGAAGGACGGTATAGGCCTACACATCTTTTTGAGATGTTAAATCACCCCAAAAATTGATGTCCTCCCAAAAAATGGATGTTCCACTCCAAAAATTGAAGTTCCACCCCAAAAACTTTTGAGCCTAGGCATACCCCTGGTGTATTCGTGTCCGAATGGAATCGGCACCGGCTTTCGCCTGCGCAGCGAACGGCCGGTAGGTTCCGGTGATGACACGGCGGCTAACAACTTTATCATGCAGTGCCGAGGCGAGACGCCGGTCTCGTTGCAAGGCGACGGATTGGGCTTCGGTTACTGGCAAGACTGGAAACGCTGTCCAGAAGGCTACGCCGTCTGCGGCATACAGACGCAAGTGGAACCACATATCTGTGAGCGGGGGGGGGCTACTAAGTATGGTAGTGTGGGGTAAACCCGGACACGCCGGAATAATTGCCCAATGGTCTACGGTACGCCCATTTTGGCGATTTTAGTACTGAAGGAAATCGGAGATATCTGGCCAATGAGAGCAGCTATATCTCAGCAAACATAAGACCGATTGAGACAATAGTAGGGTATAGCTTAGGTGTCCGGGTTTACCCCACAGTACCCTATCTATGTACTAGGTAAACTTATGTACTACGCTAAATACTGATGGTACGTAGTACGTACGTACTATGGGGAAACCCTGCCATGTGGTAAACCCGGCCACCGAAAACTCTTTCAGCTTGCCGTTTTAGCAAATGATGAACCAAATACGTAGCTCATTTGAAATAGGAGAGTTCAAATATGATAATTATATTTTGTGTCGATCGGTCCATCGATTGCTGAGATACGTATGCTGCCTTGCTTGAAGCTGAGGTAGTCGGCCGATTCTCGGATTATCCCATTGCGGGTTTTACCCCTCGTACCCTACCAGGGGTCGTTATGAGTACCTACTGTAAAGTGTCGATATGAGTACCTAGTGCCCAACCTGATCGCGACAACGCAACTGGTCCATACTCTTTTTCAGCGGGCGACAACACAGCTCTGAACAACGTGAATTTACGCTGTTGCTACGTGTTCGAAGTGGTTTCGCAGCGTTGCGACCCGTACCCCAGCGACAATTGGGTCCTGGTGGCCTCGTGCCAGAACACTGCCTCAACTCTCCAGGAGTGCAGTTTCTCCAAAACCACAGGCTTCAGTTCAGAAACCACGCAAACGCGGGAAGGCGGATGGGTGACGCAAAATACCCTAAGCTTCGGATTCACTTTGGCAGCCGTCCTCGGTCCCCTGAGGGCCCGCTTCTCTTCACGGGTTAGCCTTGTAATGTAGGCTACTGTGGGGTACACCTGGCCATGGGGTCAAACCCGGCCATCTACCGTACATAACATACGTAGCTCATTTGAAAGAGGAGAGTTAACGCAACCGTTTGAAATATTTTAGAATCTCAATCGGTCTATTGGTTGCTGAGATATGCAGCCCTGGGTAAGTGGCCGGCGGATTTTGCCAAGGCCGGGTTTACCCCATGGCCCATAGTGCACTGCACTATGTAGCTAACGAATTAATTTTCGTCATGCTGATGCGAATCTCAAAGTGGTACTAAGCCAAGTTAAAGTGGTACTCTCCAAACGTAAAGCGGTACTACTCTACGTAGAAGCTTCCCTTCTACTGGTCTCTCTTTTTCTCACAAAATGCGGGACTTAACAGTATAACCACTATGTAATTATTCCAGATTGGCTACAGCAAGACCACTCATTACAACTGGTCCAAAACTGACACAGCTAGTTGGTCCGAAGAAACAACGATCAAAATATCGCAAAAAGTTTCTCCTGGAAAAATAGTTCGCTTCTATCAAACCGTGGGTTTCTGCGGGTCCACCGTTGTCTCCAGAACCCCCCACTTTAAAAGCGAGGAACAGTCGGCAGGATTCTCGCGAGGACGCCCGAAAATCCGCTACATGTCCTGTCCAGGAGATGAGTGCTATCCCATCAAAAGGTTTAGGAGCGAATATGAATATGTGAAAAAAAGCATGGATTGATGCCCATGTCTGAAAATATACCTATATAGTCCGAAGAGAAGCATTGATGTGTAGTGTACAATAAGTTTAAAACATTAGAGAGTTTCAGATTGTTCTCCTAGGGAAAATAATTCTCGCATCAAGATCCAGTATAGTATAGTTTTTTACTGAGTGAAAGAAGAAAGAGTACACACATACACCCCTTGCACTGCACTGCAACTCAATAAATCTATTCGAGATCGCTTTTTGAGGCATTCACATCACTAGTTCAATGATCAGTCAGCGGTGATTGCTACATATGGCATAGCTCGTTAGCTGGCAGTACCGTACACTCATCAATTTGGTGTTTAATTTCACGACTACTGAGTTTACTTACACTTACAGACAACACGGGGGGGGGGGATGGCCCACGGACCGGCGGTTGGTTAAGGCCTCACGCTTAGGTTTCGGACCCAACTTTGAGGCATCCTCATAGCCGCCGTATGCAAAATAAAAATGCTAAGTTTTATCACCCAAAAACATGGACCACCACCCAAAAAGACCTTCCAGCTAGCGACCTATGCTATGGCATTCATGCGCGGCTGCAGGTTAGTTGCTGGCTGTGAGTTCGGCTGGTTGAGTGGAGGCGAGCGGTGGTGATATCGGCAGCGGCGGCGGCTTGGAGTTCGATTCCTTGATCGTCGGGTCTGATTCCGTCGTTTCTATCATTGGAGGCGGCTGCTGTGGCTCATTCACATTGATCGACATGCGATGGTATGCAGAACATACATTAGTACGTACAGTACGTACGCTCGACCCTTCCATGGCACAACACGCGCCAACGGTGCGCTACACACGTGGACTCCAAATTTTCGGTAAGAATTTGGAGCGCTGACTGCAATGTTTCAACATGTAAAATCTTCGAGTTCGCACCGAACTCGCTCCGGTTTTCCAAACGTGCGTGTGAAGAGAATAGCCGAGTCCGTATATCGGGGACGTATAAGGTGAAAGGTACCTATGTACTATGTGTGAACAACCAACGTTCATTGCGGTCCAAATCGAATTCACTCCAAACTCGGTCCGGGCTCGCTCGGAGCTCGTGTGTATCGGGCCAATGCCAATGTCATGGATATGCTGGGTGCGCATATTCGCCTGCTAGTTTCAATGTGAATGAGCCATGAAGCAAAGTCTGTGCGTGTAGAAAGTAATTGCTGCGGTCTCGGGCTTGGACGCCGTCGTGATCGAGTACTAGAGGATCTTCGGTGATATTGAGCGAGATAGCTTCTTGTTGATGATTGGACAAGACGACTGTGGGCTGCCCGGATTTGGGAACTAAAATATTTAAAAATGGCATAGCCTATGTAGGTACTGTAAAGCTTCGTGTATAACCCCCGGGGGATAAAAATCGTTAGTCGCCGATTCGTGGGGTTATACACGAGGGGGGTTATACCAAGCAAAAATGTGTCAAATCATCACCAAAATGCTTATTTTGCTTTATTTACGCGTTTTACGCGTTTTAAAAATTTTGGCTAGATGGGGGATAAAAATCGTTAGTCACCAAATAGGAGGTTATACACGAGGGGGTTATATGGTTATACACGAAGCTTTACAGTACTTATGTATTTTTATACCTTTGTAAAACAAGCTACCGTACCCGTAAAAATAAAAGCGCAAAAAAAGATCGCTGAGTAGGCTACCTGATTCCAGACTTGTCGATTCACAGCTTGTCATTGAGGGAACCCAAGGGGCTAAGTCATCAGAGGCTGCAACAAAAGAGATTTTCAGAGGCAAAGTTTATACTGTAGAGCTTTGTGTATAACCCTCTCGTGTGTAACACCCTATTTGGTGACTACCGATTTTTATCCCCTCGGGTGTAATACGCGAAGCTTCACAGTATGTACATACGGTGTGTGGTGAGGGTGCCTGAACCTAGCGGGTGACGGATGGCAAGTGGCGCTGCGTATGCGGATACATATAGCAGGCACTCGCGAAGGAACTCTTGTCCGGCGGTATAGCTCAATCGGTAGAGCATTGGCACGGCAAGCCGAAGGTTGCGGGTTCGAGCCCCGCTGCCCCAGCTCTAAACCCCACGCTTCTGATGAATGCACTAGTGTATAACCCCCTCGTGTCGTGTATAGCCCCTCTCGTATATAGCCCCCCAAATTGGCCGCTAATTTCTTGACACCCCCATGGGGTTATACACCAATCATTACAGTACCCCTCCCAGGGTATACGTACTGCTCGTGCCAGTGTTTCCGGGCGAGGCGGCGAGTGAGTCTGCGCTGACGGTGGGCGATTCGTAGCTGCTGCGCTCCGAATGCAGGGGGATGCCGCCCTCCTCCTCCGTTTTCGAGTCGTCCGTCCGATCCGTGCTCCAGCTGCGAGACGAGTACGAGTACTGCGTGGAGCTCAATGAGTCGTCCTCATCTTTTGCTGCTTTCTTCTCTAAAAAAAAAAGAAAGGGAGTGGGGGGTTCGCTCTAAAAAACAAAGGGAGTGGGGAAAGGGAAGGGAATGAGAAAGGTAAAGGGGAAAGGGAGAAAGGGAGTATGAGAAAGGGGAAAGGGAAAGGGAAAAAGGGAGAAAGAAAATGGGAGTGACGGGGTTTACCCCACAGTTTACTCCTTTTTTACTCCTTTACCCGTTTACCCCACCCGTTTGGTATACCCCATTTCCCCTTTTACTCCACAATTCCCTACTTTTTTGCGCGCTGTTGCTTCGGCGTCTCCGCTGCCGCATGTATAACCTATACCCGGGTTTCCCCACAGTTTTTCCTTTTTACCCCATTTCCCCCCTTTTACCCCACAGTCAGTTCCCTACTTTTTCGCGCGCTCTTGCTTCGGCGTCTCCGCTGCCGCGTGTGTATAGCCCTATGGCCGGGTTTCCCGACAGTTTACCCCTTTTTACCCCTTTACCCCATTTCCTCCTTTCACCCCTTTACCCCATTTCTTCCTTTTACCCCACAGTTCCCTATGTACTTTTTTGCGCGCTCTTGCTTCGGCGTCTTCGCTGGCGTTGGCGTCGACGACGGATCGTAAACAGACTGACGCCCGCCACGCACGCCACACCGCCCACCAAACCGCCGGCCGTCAGGGCGATCACCGTCGAACTGTCTTTCTTGTCCTCACCGGAAACCGCGTCCAGAGATCCGCCTTCTTCTTTGTCGTCGCCGTAGGAAAGGGGTTGTTCACGTAATACAGTACGTACGTACAAGGTAGTGAATTTGGAAATTGTAACCAATTTTTGGAGTTTTTGGAAAATTTTGGAAATATACATTGGATAGGCAATGTTGGAAAATTTGTGAATAATAATAAATTTGTCCCCATAATTTTTCGTCCCCATTATTGTATTACGAGGATGCTCGTATTACATATTATTATTTGTTAGATACACGTAGATAAAGCTCTATCGGGCATCGGCATGTGTGACTATGGATACCGTAAAGGAGCGACACCGATGAAGTACAGGTTACTGTATGTAGGATACACAACAGAATATTGCGTAAACAACAAACAACAGTTACTTACTCCTGCATAGTTTACTACTTTTGTTGTGACCTTTTGCTTGTTCCCAGTCTCAAAAATTGGCCGTAACGTACAAGTGTACAAAAATAGCGTATATGTGGTCAACTTTCGACCACCATTATTTTGTGACTAAAAGTGCTGATACACAAATCTTCGTGTACAATACCTAGGTACGTTCTTACGTGAGCAAACCCTGGGTAATCTTTGTTGCCGTTGCCAGACTTCATCACTGGCTCAAGCCCGTCATCGCTGCTGTCGTTTTGTGGTCGTGGCGTCGCATTTTGAGTTGGAGGCAAGATGAAACCGCTCTGATTTTGCGGATGAGGAAGCAGTTTGGGATTTGGGTAAGGGTTTTTCTCATGATCCAAAAAGGCCGGACCGGCCGGCCGGCCGAAGGATTAGTGTGTTTCTCATGCTCCAAAAAGGCCGGCCGGTCCGGACTTTTTCGTCCCAGCCCAAGACATCGGACGAAACAGACGACCTTTTGTTTGCTTCCTCTTGAGTGGTCATAAGAGGATTAGGGTCAGCGTGGGGGAGAGAGAACGAGGGAGCAACAGATCTGCACCACCGTTAATCCTATGCTCAAGAGCAAGGGCGAAGAACATCGGCCAATTTGTGTTTCTCCTGTTTGGTCCGGCCCAAAAATCATGAGAAAAACCCTTGATGACTGATGAAACCGCCCTGAATCTGTGGAGTTGGAACTTTTCCGCCCGCTGCAACGTTTTCGGGGTGAGAGACTGGTGAAATCCGCGCGCCGCCTGTGAAATTCCAACCGCCAACCAGAAAAAGAAAAAACCGAAAAGCGACCATCCCGCAGAGCAGAGAAAAAGACAAATGGGGTGGCATTTCCATTCAGATCTCAATTAAAATACGTACTTACCTACTGCAATGTAAATCTTCGTGTATGTACGTACAGCCTCCTCGAATCATTGACTACATTATATCTCCGTGGGAATTGTAGCCATTATTTCCATTTCGTTCAAGCGACACGGAATCGGTAAATAAAATAAAATAAAATAAAATTACAAGAAAAATTATATAAAATTGGTTATGAAATACCTACAAACTGAACTACACTTTGTATACACTACACAGATTGGGAGATACCATTAGCACCTAAGATTATGCTGTACCAAGAATAAATAATCACTCATCTTCTTCTTCAACTTCGTCCGCTTCAATCTCCTCTTCCTCTTCCTGCTCAAATCTATGGATGTTAACAGGTCCTGAAGAGTCCTCGTTCTTCTTTCGTTTCGCATCTTTCGCCGCTTGCCTCCATTTAACCCACCACCCACCCAGCCGGTCCCTCTGTCGGTTTAACCACTCCTCGAACGAGTTCTGAAGCACTGTGAAACACATGGCGCACAGGGAAAGCGCTGACAAATGGTAGGCCATCAGTAGAAGCATGTATCCCTGGCTGCTTGGTAACAAATCCCCGAATCCAATGGTACTGAAGGTTATGAATGAAAAATAGCTCGAGTCCACCAGGCTCCAGTCTTCCTCCAGAAAGTCGAAAAGGATTACTCCCAGTAGGAAGTAGAGAAACGTGACGAAAACGGCGACAAACGGGCTGAAGTTGAACTCTTCGGAGCTATCGAATGAGCTCCAGCGCTTGCGCAAGACCAGTTTGAGCAGAAGCGTCAACAGTTTTCCGACTTCTGCCAGGTAGATTAGGGTCAGAGGGATTCCGATTAGGCCGTAAGGAATGGTGAGCAGTTTTCCAACAGTAGTGATGGGGAATATGTTACCGTATCCTTAAAATAAACGCGGCATTTTTTTCCTTTATGACCGAGTGTTAGGAAAAAATTTTTACATCACAATTATTTATTTTAAAATCACATTATTATTTATTATTCACAATTATTCTTATCTAGGTAAAAAATTGTTTGTAAAAAAATTTTTCTTACCACTTTCTTACCAATAGTGGTGACGACGGTAAAGCAATAAAATAGAGATCCAACGAAGCTCCATGGGTTGCTCCTTTCCTCATCTTGCAAATCGATTCCTTGCAAGATGTAATCTTTCAGCGATTGTTCGTACAGGTCTAGGCGATCGTTTGCAATAAAAGTCCAGTCCTCTTCACTTTTGGCAATTGTTTCAGCCCACAAAGCCTAAAATTTTTATTACAAGCAAACTTTTACAAACGTATGTACGTACTGTTTGGGTTGTGTTGTATTGGTTGTATGTTGTATTGGTTGGGCTTACTAATAGGCTTAGGCTTGGTTGTGTATGTATGTACTGTACGCATTAGTTGCTGTACGTACCAGGGATGCCTATTCAAATAGGATTTGAATTAAAATGAATATGAATATGATATTGAAGGGGTGTCTTGAATTATATTTGAATATGAATATTATCAAAATTCAAGGCCTGAATTTATTTTGAATATGAATATTTAATTTTGATATTTTGGTAGTGATTTTTTGACTGAAAAGTTGACAGTAAATGCAGAAGTATGGTTTGCTGAGACTATTCTGGCTATTGGAGCAGCCTTAAAACATTGGTTATTAACTTCAAGCATACAAACTACCAAGTCGGAAAAGAAAGAACATGTGAAAAACACTAGTCTGTGCACCACATTATCTGTGACAACTCTACAAAATACCTTTTGATAATTATGATAATATTGATTATTCATATTATTCAAATTATACAAACTATTCAAATTATTCATATTATTGCTTACAATTAATTTGAATATGAATATGAATATTGCAAGCCGTCTTTAATTAAAATGAATATGAATATGAATTATCAAAATTAAAAAACGCTGTTTTCAATTTGAATATGAATACAGTTTGAATATGAATAGGCAACCCTGGTACGTACTGTAGTTTACGTGATTTTGATAAGCTGGATGCATGCAATTTCAGTAACCTGGAGATAGAACGTAGGTATGCAGATGTACCACCGGTTCTCCCTGTATCCGGTGTTAGTTAACCACCTCCATAATCTCAGATGGCCGCCTGGCCGCAGCATGCGCTTACTTGCGGCCACCTGCGGCCTTCGCCGCCCATTGTCGTGGGGTGACCAAGGCCATAGGGTAACCAAAGGCCGTTGAAAGGAAACTTTGCTTGCTTGCTTGCTTGCTAGGCCGCAGTTGACCGCAAGCGAATGTTGCGGCCAGACGGTCATCTGAGATTACGGAGGGGGCTAACCCACACCCACGCAGTAAAATTCGTAACTTTATTTTTACCTTCAACAGATCTGCCCGATTTTCTTCAATTTCCTCCGTCGCTTCTTCGACAAAATCTTCGCGTCCTTCATGCTCGAAAAATTGAAAGACCACGGCGCCAAGAATAAGATAAATCGCCAGAAATACGAACAAAAATGCCGCTTTTTTAGCGAAATCTTTTGCTTTGGCCATTTGTCCACTTTGGAACGTTTTTATGACATGCGAACAATGCAGAAAGAAGCTCAGTTCAATTCAATACACAGTATTATATTTAGCTTTTGGGTGTATGCGAGGTCAAAACGACTGGAAAGTTTATCGGATCGAGTGTTTCCTATGCTGACAAACTTTAAGACGTCAGTATGTACGAGTATGAGACGGGCGCGCACCCAGAAATGCAACCGTTTGGCGAAGATCTCGGTGCTATACTACTGTAAAGCTTCGTGTATAACCCCTTCGAACATAACCCCCTCGTGTATAACCCACATATTTGTGACGAACGATTTTTATCCCCCCTCTAACCGAAATTTATAAAACGCGTGAAACGCGCAAATAAAGCAAAATAAGCATGTTGGTGATGATTTGGCACATTTTTGCTTGGTATAACCCCCCTCGTGTATAACCCCACGAATCGGCGACTAACGATTTTTATTCCCCGGGGGTTATACACGAAGCTTTACAGCAGCCTACATAAGCCAGTGTGTAAGCCATAAAACTTTTCCTGAGGAAATGTGTAAAGCCTGTGTGTCTAGTCTACCGTGCGTCAGCCAGTAGTTCTGAGCTTTTCCTACAGGACAGCTGCTAGAACGTCGGCTTGTGTTTGTTTTAACCAGGGCTAGCCCTCTTTACGCAGTGTCGGAGAATCCCGGAAAAGAAATAACACGGATTTTCTGTGTTGTATTCTCTCCAAGTGCGCAAAGATTTTGTGCCTTTACTGGTGCAAATTTCGATAAAAAATTCGTCACTTACAGTACAAAAGCGTCCAGCAAAAAATATTTTGAAGTAGTAGGCCTAATTTATTTACGGTGGAACGTGAGCCCAGCCTTCGTCAAATCTAACGGTATCACAATACAGCACGACACAGACAGCTACAATACATCCATAGGGTACAATGGGGTAAACCCGGCCATGGGAAAACCGGCCACCTAAGCTTCAGGGTTACCTATACCTATGTGTATGTATCTCAGCAACCAAAATTGAGACAAATAATATGATAGCAATCGATTCCTTGAATTCTCCTCTTTCTAATGAACTATTTGGTTCATCATTTGCTGAAAAACAGCAAGTACAAAAGAGCTTAGGTGGCCGGGTTTACCCCACAGTACCCTACAAGCAACAATATTATACCTCAAAACTACGCAACGTATTTACGTAAACCCGCAAAGATGATGTTTCACTAATATCATTTCGTAAATCCCAGTTGATTCTCCGCCTGACTGATGTTGTCCTTTTTGCCGTCGCTCACCCACTTGTAGAAATCCTTCCAGTCGGTGTCAGCCCCCTCTTCCCCGGGGGGTTTGGGGGTCTGAGGGGGTTTAGGGGTGGAGGGTTTTGCGGAGGGTGCCCTTGGCTCCTGCGGGCCAGTGGCCACTGGTGGGGCCTTTTTGGGCTGGGGAGCAGGGGCTGGGGGCTCGTCGAGGGGTTTTTCTTTGAAACAGGGCAGACAAAAGCACATTTTCTTGATCATATTTCGGATCTGAAAAAGACGAAAGAAAGCGTCAACTTCGATGTGAGATAAAACATGGTACAGTACGATCACAAATGACGATCTCTATGTCACAAATTTTAAGAAAGGTTTTAAGAAAGGTTCAGCGTCCTCTGCAGCTAACTACAGGCCTATTTCTGTTACTAGTGATGTGGGTAAAACTATGGAGCGTGTAATCAATAAGGCCATTTTGAATCATCTTTCAGTACATAATCTTGTAGTATCTGAACAGCACGGCTTTTTACCTAAAAGATCTGTTATTACTCAATTACTGGACTGTGCTTTTCACTGGACATCTTTTATTGTTGATAGGCGCGCTTGTCATATTGCATTTTTGGACCATAGCAAAGCCTTTGATGTGATACCACATAATAAGCTCCTGTACAAACTTCGTGCATACGGTATTCATGGACAGCTGTTTGATTGGGTCAAAGATTTTCTTACCAATAGGGAGCAACGAGTGTTAGTAGGTGACGTTTTCTCAAGCGTGGCTAATGTTGATACTGCAAAGCTTCGTGTATAACCCCCCTTCGAATATAACCCCCCCTGGTGTATAACCCCCCCTATTTGGTGACTAACGATTTTTATCCCCCCCTCTAACCAAAATTTTTAAAACGCGTAAAACGCGCAAATAAAGCAAAATAAGCATGTTGGTGATGATTCGGCACATTTTGCTTGGTCTCGTGTATAACCCCCCCTCGTGTATAACCCCCTCGAATCGGCGACTAACGATTTTAATCCCCCTGGGGGTTATACACGAAGCTTTACAGTAGTGGTGTACCGCAGGGTTCTGTTTTAGGCCCCAGCTTCTTTGATCTTTATACATATGACCTGGTTTCTGAACTCGCTCACCTCCCAGTCTTTGTTAGAATGTATGCAGATGATGTCAAAGTTTTTGCTGACAGTAATAATGCAGCAGCCCTTCAGGATGCGTTATCTATTATCCAAGAGTGGGATGTAAAATGGCAACTCTCTATCAATGTGGCTAAATGTAATGTGCTATCTATTGGTAATTCGCAACCAATTTTGTACAGTTTGTCTGGCTCCAACCTTGCATGTGTGTCCTCATGTAGGGATTTAGGCGTAATTATGTCCTCTAACTTTTCTTTTACTCAGCACTGCTCTATTATATCGGCAAAAGCGTATGGTGTTGCGCGTTCCATTCTTAAAGCTTTCAGTACAACCAACGCCGACATTCTTATGCGTGCATATTTCACGTATGTACGGCCACTGTTAGAGTTTGCAACTATTGTATGGAGCCCCTCTAAGGTATCTGATATACGGTTGATCGAGCGAGTACAGTCATTCTATACTTCAGCTGTATTTTCTAGGTGTCACGGTGTCAAACCTTGCTACGAATTGCGTTGTGCTCATCTTGGTATTCAGAGTTTGGAGGTGCGACGTATAAAAGCTGATCTGTGCATGTGCTACTGTATTTTTACGGGGCGTGTAGATTTGGATGAAAATCAGTTTTTTCGTAAGGCGCGTTCAACCCGCGGTCACCCACTGAAGCTAATTGTGCCATTTGCTAACACTAGTTTACAAAAATCCATGTTTTGGCATCGCGTTGTACCTATGTGGAACTTGCTGCCGGAATGTATTATTTCGAGTAACTCACGAAATTCCTTTGCCACTTCTTTGGACAACTTTAATATCGCCGATCATGCCCGAGTGTACAAGTTTTAGCTATAATTTTTCTGTGCCGTTTACATATTTACTTGTATGTATACAGTGTCGTAAAATGTCTACTTTGTTGTGGATGTTCGATGCTTTTCATATTCATGTCAGATTTGACTGAATAAACAATTACAAATAAGATACCGGTGTTGGTAAGTAACACACAATACTGCATGTATCTATCTAGGGTAGCTACTCAATGGCAAACGGGGAAAAGAATCAGGTAGTGGTCCTGTATGAGATGCATTGCCTGAAGTTTGAATTTTGAACATAATTATTTCTTAGGCTTAGGCTTAACTTTGATCGTCCCCTACTGCTGAACAAATAGCAGCTGCTCAATGCCAATTGGGGAAAAGGATAAGCTTGTGGTGTGGTATAGAACGCATTTTGCCGAAAGATTGAATTTTTGAACAAAATTACTTCTTAGGCTTAGGCTTAGGCTTAACTTTGATCGTCCACTACAGCTGAACAAATAGCAGCTGCTCAATGCCAATTGGGGAAAAGGATCAATTAGTGGCCTGGTATATAACGCAATGCCTAAAGATTGAATTTTTGAACAAAATTACTTCTTAGGCTTAGGCTTAGGCTTAACTTTGATCGTCCACTACAGCTGAACAAATAGCAGCTGCTCAATGCCAATTGGGGAAAAGGATAAGCTACAGTAGTGGTCTGGTATAGAACGCATTGCCGAAAGATTGAATTTTTGAACAAACTCATTTCTGACGCTTAGGCACGAACTGGTCAAGCCATTGTATGTCAAATCCTGACGGATCTAAAAGTGCATTGATTATGTACACTACTGTATGCATGTGCATGTGAGTCTGAGTTTCCCGTGTCTGACTTTCATTTTGTTGTCATTCTTTCCTTTTTCTGCCTCGGACTGGTTGTTTTTGTTCACTTGGGTTCTTGTCAGTGGTTTAGCTAAGTTTCTAGATCTACGTTTACGGCTATCCTCTCCAGTTTTGCATAGGGCTGAAATGGCGATCACCGCTGGAGTCGTTCATGTGAAAGAGGAACCTGGAGAAGAGGTGATAGTCGAACAATCAGACTTGGTGAAGATGGAACTCAAGGAGGAGACTTCATCTAGCGATGACAAAACTGGCCAATCAACCAGAGCAGAGATGGTGAATATTGGCTGCTCTTGTAGTGGACAAGCCACTGGGATAGACGCTGCTGCGCTTCTGGAGGCAGCAATGGAGGAAGCTCAAGTCCAAGTCCCTCCTTCCCGTGATGTTCAACATGAAACCAGAGGTGGAACTGGTTCTGAGCCAAGCTGGCATACGAAAGATAGTGGAGAAGCGGCCGTGATAGCGGAACACAAGAGTGTCAATGACTGCGATGAGAAACTGCAGATCGATCATAAGAAAGTTCACGAGAGAAGACACATCGAGAAGCCGTATGCTTGCGACGAGTGTGACTATCGCGGCGCGAAATCAAGCAATTTGAAAACACATAGAAGAATTCACACTGGAGAGAAGCCGTACGCATGCGACCAGTGTGACTATCGCAGTTCTCAGTTGGGTCCGTTGAAAACACATCGTAGAAGTCACACTGGGGAAAAGCCTTATGCATGCGACCAGTGTGACTATCGGTGCACGCAGTCATGCAATTTGAAAACACATAGAAGAATTCACACTGGAGAGAAGCCGTTCGCATGCGACCAGTGTGATTATCGCTGCGCGCAGTCAAACACTTTGAAAAGCCATCGTAGAACTCAACACTCTGGGAGAAGCCCTTACAGTGTGGAAGGAAAGTGACACATTCACTTCACCCGAAACTCTGACTTGAAGTTGACGAAGCACGAGAAAGTCTACCGCCACGGAATGTAAACTTGTAGAGTAGGACACACTCACGTACGTACTGTGTTGTTGTGGACTCATGCGTGATTATTATACGTACTTATGCAGTAAAGAGATAAAAAATATTGGTTGCTGCCATCTCTTGTCTTTCGTGTGCAATGATTTGACAATGTGATCAGGTTATGCCGCGTTCACCTGAGACGTCCATAACGGACAACGGACGTTGTCTGTCCGTAAATCCGTAACAGACGTATCTAGGAATACATGGCACACCGCAAACAACCGTGTACTCCTAGATTCGTCCGTTACGGATTTACGGACGGATGACGTCCGTAACGGACATCTGGTGAACGCGGCAAGAGCCATTGCATTGCGGGCATGTATAGTTCGCATCTTTTGATCTCTACTTTTGCTGGTTGCTGTCAGGTCAGATGATGGTTCAGTGTTCGGTTAGAGATGTTTGACTGTCAGAGGACCAGTCAGATGATTAGACTATCAGTTGACGCTGACCGTCACTCACTATGACAGTGTCGCCATCACACTGGATACTTGACAGCTGTCAATTGGCTTCATTTTATTTAACTGACAGACAATCGTCAGTCCGTCTTGTCAGATCATCATACGTGACACGACTCAGCTTCAACTGACAAGTGTGAGTCATATGGTCATGACCAGTCATGCTAAATCGTCAACCAGTATATAGAAAGGTGATCGTCAGATAACCGCCTTACCCTTTCGTCCATCATTCCATGGAAGAAGAACACCACTGGACCCAAGATGAAAGTTGCCAGCAAGAAGATGCCCCAAACGTACTTGCTCTGTTTGTCCACTGCGATCAAGCCCAACAGATACGCCAGCAAAGCGATCGGCATAATGATCAAAAGTGAGCCTTGACTCATCCTGAAAAATCAATAATAAAATCCATCAATTGATACCGTCTACCGTGATAAAAAATACCCACAATCTCCTCAGAGGCCCGCTAGAATATTTAGCAGGAAAGATTAGTCCGTGCGTGCGTGCTGCAGGTCTAAACAACGCGTTAGCCTACTGTATACGGTACATGAATGCTTTCGTAGGTAGAATAATTATTCACGTTGTTTAGGTTAGACCTGGAGCACGCACAGTATAATACGGCAGCTATGTACGTACTGTACGTACCTATGTAGTACGAACAAATAGATTTGCGCCCCAATATAGCCGAAACTAGGGGTGTGGTCATCTTGGTGTGCCATCTCCATTTTGCGCACCAGCTTTTTCTTGGATACCTATCCATACCCCTGACTGGAGGCAGTAAGTACATAACATAGTCTACTCCTATTTAGCAGAAGTACATGCAAACTACGCAACTCGCCTTGAGTCCAGGTGCCAACTGCTATTGGCCAGACTATCCCCTTAACGTGGAAGATGTAAGTATTCTTACCAGGGCTGGGTGATCCTTATTTTCGAAAATTTCAGTCCTTATTTCGATTTTTTCATTTTCGTTCCAATCCTTATTTTTAAAACTTCGATCCTTATATTTTGGCTTTATAAGGATCGAAATCTATGGATCAGGAATCCTTATTTTTTTGAAATTCTTATGTTTTCCTTATTTCCTTATTTGTATTACCGCCAATCTTTATTGCAACGCAGGACAGGATGGAAGTAATCCTTCAGCGATGCAGTACTCTATGAAAGAGATGCGAGGACAAGAGAATTTCGAATTTTTCCCAATCCAAAATAAGGATTGAAACAAGTTCAGGCCCAAAGTATATAAGGATCGAAAATTTAATCCCTATTTTGGTTTCTGAACTATCCTTATTTTCAAAATCGCAAAAACAAAACTGTCCTTATATTTGGCAAATATAAGGATTGATTTTTCTTCCACGCCAAGGGGCTATAGTACACTGTGCCGTAGCGTAGAGTACTGTGGGGTAAACCCGGACACCTAGCATTTCTCAGCAACCATACGACACGACCGATTGAGACAAGTATTCTAGCAATCGATTTTCTTGAACTCTCCTCTTTCAAACGAGCTACCTACCACGTTCATCATTTGCTGAAGCGGTAAGTTCAGAGGAGGTTAGGTGTCCGTGTTTTTACCCCGTGTCCGGGCTTACCCCACAGTACCCTACATACTTTGCGTTAGTGAAATCCGACTCGTCTGTATCGGGCAACTCCTTGTACTTTCCTTGACCCTGTGCTTCTGCAATTACCGTACAGACGAATGCCAAAAAGCCGATGGGAAAGAGAACTCCCCAGGGTTGCTGTGTATCCAAACGGCACCAGCAACTAAAAATAGTACACAATTAGACGCGACATATGCGATTCAAAGCAAAAGGTATTTCCAGTTCAATGCAAACGACCATATCTGCCAGAAGCCTCATGTAAAAGTTGTATTTATTTAGGCCTATTTATTTATTTTTATTTATTTATTTACTTATTTATCTATTTATTTATTTAGGCATTTACCTATTTATTTATTTATTTATTTATTTATGTATTTATTTATTTATTTCGCCTATTTATTTATTTATTAACGTTTCAAAACAATCGGTGTTTCATTCGATGCCAATGGCATGTCCGTCAATGTCACCACACTCTTGGGGTTAAGAAATCGCTCTATGACTCTACTTCAAAAATGTCTGGCACACTTACTGCCACTTTGCAGATCCGTAATCGTCCCATCTCAATCCAACCGTGAACGCCAAGGGAATTAGCGGGAAGCCGTATCCTATGGCCAGATTCACAAGCGTGTTCAGGACGCCTTTACGTGGAATCACATAGGTGACCAGGCTGTAGGTATGCAGCGCTTCCAGACAGAAGAACACGATGGTACAGGTGAAGAAGTAGTGGAGAAGGATGGAGATGACTTTGCAGATATCCTGAAACATCAAGTTCACCAGTTTACCCAAATGTACAGTACTCTCGCTCCTTAACCAGGAGGGGTGTTAAAAATTGCAAGGAAAAATATTTGAAATTGAATTGCTGCATCATTACCACATGCTTTCTAGTGCAAAAGGTGAGCTAACCTGATCGTTCGGTTTTTCAACCGCAAAAATCACCAAGACGAACGTCAAAATCAAGGTGATCTCCTGCTGCAGTTGGATAATTCTCAGGGAATGGAAGCAGCTGAAACAAATTACCAAATTTTTTTCTCCACCTTACACTACCTATACACATACAGTTCTTTCCATTCTTCATATGTAGCATTACGTAGTATTGCGTAAAATAGAAAGCGCACTGTGGGGTAAACACGGCCATGGGGTAAGCCCAGCTCGGTCACATACGGTAAGCTCCTTGAACTGGCTGTTTTAGCAAATGACAAACCAAAAAGCTCATTTGAAAGAGCAGACTTCAAGGTATCGTTCGATACAATTTTTGTCTCCATCGGTCATTGGTTGCTGAGATACGCAGCGCTGAAACCTAGGTGCCCAGATTTTCCCCATGCCGGACGGGTTTGGGCCCCCCCCCCCCCCCCCCCCACAGTACCTACATACTATTGCTCGACTTAGGTACGTACACAAACCGTTTCGTACCCCGGTTTTCGTACCCTGCTCGTTCGGTATACTTTGCAGTTCGACAGGTGTCGACAGAGCAGTGTACGTAAGGGGTATGCGGGTACGAACGAAATTATAAGTGTACGAAATGTTCGGGTACGAATCGGCACGTGTGTACCAAACGGAGAGTGTACGTAGAGCGGACCTGGACCTATTATTTACCATAGGACGAAGAATACGATCATGATCGCCGCCAACCACACCAGTAGCCAGCCGACGAAAATGTGATTGATCAACAGCATGGTGTCCCTGTCATCGCCCAACCCCAAATCGATTTTCTCCTCTTCTGCCTCTGCCGTTGCAGCCGCGATAATGGGTGGAAGTTCTGTAAAAGGGAGGCAAACTCGTGAAGATGATATTTCAAAGGTTAGGTAAGATATTCGTTATTTGTGGAAAGAGTTTGGGTGGTCGCTGGTCCCGCGTTATTTACGTGTACATAGTGTAGCCGGTGTTGTTCATTGGAGCTGGCGAAAAGAGGAAGAACAGACAGCCTAGATGACGACGTCAGTACCGATCTAAACTTACACTAAAATAGCGCGGGACCAGCTCGCGACCACCCAAAAGTCTTACAAAGCGCAAATAGTGGATAGAAAGACACTGTTCATAGCTTACCGCACACGTACGTGTCCCCCAGTTTCATGGTCGCGTTGGGAACCAGGCCCAAGTTGCAAACACAGTGCGCAGCTTTGCCCGTGTCAAACGCGCAAAATGATGTGTTGGTCGCGGTGTCGCAGGGTGGGACGCAGGAGGAGCTGTTGCCTGTAAAAACACGGAAAAGAAAGGCTCTTGTAAGGTAGTTCAAACGGAAGAAACATTGTTTTGCAAACCCATACGAATGATGCTTCATTCAAGCTCTAGAAAAAAATAATAAATAAAATAGTAGAAAAAATCTGACTTTCCCGTCAAAAACTTTCGCCAAAGCGCCTACGAATATTTATAGTTTCTTATCCATTTAGCCAGTTCGCTCAAGCTATACAGCGTCGCTCTAGGGCTCATTCGAAAGCTTACAGTACTAAAGCCACCATTCTGAGCACTTACAAGAGCAAGACATCCAATTGAACGCGCTATCCTGCAGCGTCGTGTCTGTCGATCTAGGGCTCATTCGAAAGCTCTAATAGTAGTAAATAAGCCACCATTCTGAGAGCACTTACAAGAGCACGACATCCACTTGAACTCGCTATCCTGCAGGGTCGTGTCTGTCGCCGTACATTTGGCGCCGTTGCCCTCCGGAACGGGGTTGTTGCAGTAGCGATAGACGCGCTCCCATCCACCGTACATGCAGCAGTCACTCTCCGGGTCCGCCTGCCATGGTCCCCATCCGCCGTTAACGTCTGCTCCATGACTGAGATGGAGAACAAGACAGGTGAAGAGCAATAGGGGAAATAAGTTGGACATCTGAAACATGATTACGTACATTACACAGAGGGTTAGGTTAGAATTGTAAATTTTTTGGTAACGGCTAAATAATAATGTATGGAATCAGAGACTACTATTTTTTGGATTAACCGTTTTGGATTGCATACATAGGATTGGAGAAGATTTTACATTAGGATAGGCTACTGTACCTAGGGTACATAGAGAAAGGCGGCAAGCATACAGTATTATTGCTGACAGTTTTTGGATAAACTTGTGAGAATAATGTTTCACAAACGTTTGACAATAAGGTAGTACGTACTGTATATTGAAAAGAACGAAACTTATTACCGTTGAATAGCTCCACACAGCTGCTGCAGGTTTCCTCTAATCGGGGATGGAACCAAAATGAATGTTGATAGCGTATCGTACGTACGTACATACAGTACACATAGCATGCATACGTACCATTTTATGCGGAGAGTCGAAATAATGACACCCGGATCAATGGTTGCCAAGCTCAGCTCAACCAGGCAACCGCCAAAGATGAACAATGATGTCCCTGTTTGCATCATACTCTGCCCTGGTTACAAAATGATGGAGTGACGTGCTTATCGGAAGAGATCTATACTACAGTATCGCATTTATTGATAGTTGACAAGCTAAACCCCCTCAAGCAACAGCACAAATAGCCGACCAAAAAAATAACAAGCAAGAACCAAAAGTCAGAGCAGTACGCATATAAAGAGGCGGATGCCTCGTGGTATTACAATTAGCCAATTAGCCAAAATTCAATTCCAAATTTTAATTTTAAATTACAATACCTTGATTCCAATTCTGTGCAACCCATACTTTAAACTGAATAGGGTTTAAACTGAATATTGCCGGCATACAACAGGTGCGGAGTGATCAGTACAAAAAGTGCGCACCTGAGTAAAAATCATAAGATTCAAAATTCAAAATTCTAAAATTCATAATTATTCCAGTATACAGTAGGCTACCGCACAACCTATAAAAATAAAAAAAAATACTACTGCTCGCGCGCGCACAAAGCACATAGATGCTGCACTGACATTTTTCGTCATCGCTTTTCACAAATCCTAAATCTAATCTCCAATCTCATCATTGCGTAGTCCATCCTCCGCTAATCTCATGCGTGGTTCCAGTGATCGAATTCGCAGCATCCGAGCACAAAAACGCCACCAACTCCGCAATTTCCTCCGTTTTCGCAAACCGCTTCAGCGGTTGCTTTGCCTTTAAAAGCAGCTCGCCTGCTTCCTTAACGCCCACCCCTTGCGCAAGGGCCAGATCGTCGATTTGCTTCTGAATCAGCGGAGTAAGCACCCATCCAGGACAGATTGTGTTGCAAGTAATCCCGTGGTCCGCACCTTCCAGGGCTATGACCTTACTGAGGCCTAAACGGAAAATAAAGACAGGAGGAACCCGTAATCTAATCAAGGCTCAAGGCGTTTACTCAAGTAAGTATCGGGAGGAAATGAGAATTTTTTCGAGTACAATTTTTTACAGTTCATGCTCAATTACTACATAGGGTACTATGGGGTAAACCCGCCCATGAGAAAATCCGCCCACCTAAGCCTTCAGGGCTGCATATCTCAGGAACCATACGACCGATTGAGACAAGTAGGATATCAATCGATTCCTTGAACTCTCCTCTTTCAAATGAGCTATTTGGCACGACATTTGCTGAAACATCAAGCTCACGGGGTCACTTTTTTCACCAAGAGGTCGAAAATGACCAAACTTTAGAGGTTGCGCAAAAACACCCTGTATGTTATAAATGAACACCCGGTATGTGGGGGGCAAGAGGGCATGGTACCCTACCCCCAGGCGAAGTTTCAACCAATTCGCCCCACTGGTACTGGAGATATAGCATAGGCTACTCTAGCCCTATAGGCTACTCTAGCCAAATTGTCACGAGGTCTGAATAAAAGTAAAATCGGGTAAACGGAGAGCTGAGAAAAGTTAAAGTGAAGAAGCTCAAATCAACTCAGCCAAAAATTGACCGAGTAACTCAAGTAATGTATGCATGTAGGTACGTAATACTGTATACGTACCTAGTCTAGTTCAAACTTACCCACAAGTCCATGTTTGGCGCTACAGTATCCAGCCTTGTTGGGTGAAGCTACCAGTCCATGCACGGACGCCACATTGATAACTCGTCCGAAACCCCGCTGCTTCATGCCAGGAAAGGCGGCTTTGACGGTGAAGAAGGCAGCGGACAGGTTAACCGATAACAAGAGACGGTTCACATATTACGTCATTGTTTTCAACTGAGTCAGGGGAACTTCCTTCTTCCCCCCCCCCCCCGTCAGATTGATGCCAAATTGGGCAGGTGGGAAGGAAAACCAAGGGTATACTAGATTGATACATAAAAACACGGGAGTACAAATGAGCCCCAGGGCGCAAAATTTCAATAAAAGGTGCTAAAAAACCTGTCGAGCGGGTGTCATTTTGCTAGACCACCTACTGTGTGCCCCCAATTTATTTTCTTGGTTTATCTACGACGTACGCACTACCTATTCACCCCAAGAATCGCCACACCCCTTCGCAAGTGATGTAATTTGTGAACGGTCCCTAACATCCGGTCCCACAACTCGTCCGAAAATTCCTCCAAGGGCGCCGTCTGCTGGATTCCTGCGTTGTTTACCAGAATGTCGAGGCGACCGAACTTTTTCTCCGCAGCGGCGACCAAATCGCGAATCTGAGCGCGCTGACTGACGTCGGCTGGATGAAAGAGCACTTGCACCTAAAAAAATAATGAAGATGGTAAAAATAGAGCTGGTGAACTGGGCCAATTTTCTTGATGACCAAGGCAAGCATTTTTACTTTAAAAATTGTCCTAATTTGTAAAACTGTTTGTGAGGCGAGTGCTACAGTATATTCTCCGGAGCTTGGTTGCCATGCATTTACCCAGCCATATATAGTGTACCGGTAGTGTGTTGTGGTGAGAGTATGCCTGAACAACCTCTAGAAGGTGACGGGTGGCAAGTAGTAGCTACGCATGAAGCAGGTACATACATACAGGTATGTATAGCAGGCACTTGCTTGCGGGCAACTCTTCTATCCGGCGGCATAGCTCAATCGGTACTATTTATTTTTTGCTAGACGGTACACTACGTTGTAGAGTGCTTCTTTGGAAATGTACCTTGGACACCTTTTTTATGGTCCAGCAGCCGTTTTCCAAACATATTGCGCCTTCCGCATTACGTTGCTGACCAGTTCAAAATTTAACCCCTCCTGTATGCTGAGATATGGCTGTTGGTAGGCCCAATTTGCCCCTCACGTGCCCGCCACTTTTTTCAAAAGTTCTTAACATCATTCTACTCCATTTTTTTCGCTGATTTCGGTTTGGGGCATGCCCCTTCGGTATTTTGATAAATACACCACCAAAATTGACGAAAATGATCAAATTTGCCAAAATTACCCCTTTTTGGGCTATATCATGGTGTATTCATCAAAATATCGGAGGGGCATGCCCCAAATCGAAATCTGTGAAGAAAATGGAGTAGAATGATGGTAAGAACTTTTGAAAAAAGTGGCGGGCACGTGAGGGGCAAATTGGGCCTACCAACAGCCATATCTCAGCATACAGGAGGGGTTAAATTTTGAACTGGTCAGCAACGTAATGCGGAAGGCGCAATATGTTTAGAAAACGGCTGCTGGACCATAAAAAAGGTGTCCAAGGTACATTTCCAAAGAAGCACTCTACAACGTAGTGCACCTAGCAAAAAAATAAATAGTAGCTCACTGGCCTTGAAAGCCGAAGGTGCGGGTTCGAGCCCCCTGCCCCAGTGGACAATTTCCCTTTTCCCCCTTGGGGTTGGGGCTTCCGTTCACCTCACGACATTTTTTGAGGATACTGCTAAATCGCAAAATCGCACAAGGACATTGGATAGCAGGGGTGTTACGTAGCATCGCAAATTCGAAGTCATGTTTCACGATGCAATCTCGGAATGAAGCACGACAAACATAGCAA
This sequence comes from Epsilonema sp. ZAB3_2, assembly GCA_030247985.1. Classification (NCBI taxonomy): domain Eukaryota; kingdom Metazoa; phylum Nematoda; class Chromadorea; order Desmodorida; family Epsilonematidae; genus Epsilonema; species Epsilonema sp. ZAB3_2. The sequence goes on from JASAMW010002940.1 coordinate 33,322, forward strand.
CGGCGGGTAGTCAGCACAAATTGGTTACTGTAGGTGTAACGTAAGAAAAATAACAGAAATTGCAAATTGCAGCAATAATGTCCCAGCTTCACACAATCTGGTTACTACCGTAGGTATAAATGAAAAATAAAAATAATAAAAATACTATTAAATAAATAAATATGCAGCAATAAATAAAATATCCCAGCTTCACCTTGTTCTCCTGAGCGATGGACCCAGCCAACTTTTCTGCAGCATCTGCCTTCGCTATTCCGTTGATCACGATATGTGCTCCGGCCGCGCCCAATCGCCTAGCCACGGCTAACCCAATGCCACTTGTGGACCCAGTGACCAGTGCGCATAAGCCATTAAGATTCTTATGCCATAATCTATCAGATTATTTTAGTTGGCGAGGAAACCGATAAAGTCGCCTATGATAAGTAGGGTACTGT
>JASAMW010002942.1:0-20125 GCA_030247985.1 Epsilonema sp. ZAB3_2
AAAGTTTCCTTCGTTACCGTACAACAGTGCAGAAAACAGGTCCTATGAAGACGCAAGACATGATGGAATAGTCTTTAGCGCGGGTGTACTCTATTAAGACATATGAGCACAAGAGAAGCAGTTTGAAAAATTGGGCAGCCAGTGCGTGAGTCGAACACGCAACGCAGAACGGGATTACGCCCCTATTAGCGCACACCACTATCTGACTGCACAGCTCAACATATATAGCTCACTAATCTGTCGCGGGCAGACAACAGTGCCGCACGTCTGTGCGTGCCAACAAAAGAGCGTGTGCGAGTCCGGTGACCAAAGTACAAGAGTGGGAGTTTGAGAAATTGAGCTGTGCAGTCAGATAGTGGTGTGCGCTAATAGGGGCGTAATCCCGTTCTGCGTTGCGTGTTCGACTCACGCACTGGCTGCCCAATTTTTCAAACTGCTTCTCTTGTGCTCATATGTCTTAATAGAAAACAGGTCCATAGCGCATGACCAAGTGTAATACATGGTACATACATACGAACTGTATGTTATGCACGTACTACGTACGTACTGTATAGAATTGAGGACGTATTTACGTACGTAAGTACATACCTGCATACTGTAAACCCTCGTTTATAGCCCCCTGGGGCTATCAAAACGTTAGTCGCCGATTAGGGGGCTATATACGAGGGGGGCTATACACGAGGGGGGGGCAATATACGAGGGCATTTTACATTTGCACCCAAAGTAAGGTTTTTTGACCTCCTGAACTCATTTCTGGCGGTTATTTTGCATGTTTCCAAGCTCCTCTAATCAAAACTGCAGCTTTTAGCCCGAAAAATTGTGAAATTTTAGTCATCAAAAATTTTCTGTCGAAGAGGCGACACAGGTAAAATGTTCAGAACTGTTCCAAATAATGTGCAAATGATCTCCTATGCATGAAAACACCCTCAAAACGCTGTTTTTAGCGCAAAAACATACGTTTTCCGTTGCTTTTCGCGTTTCTCAATAGGGGGCTATATTCGAGGGCAAATGATGTTAGTAGCCGATTAGGGGGGGCTATATACGAGGGGGGGCTATATTCGAGGGGGGGCTACAAACGAGGGTTTACAGTAGGTTACTGTAATGACTCGTGTATAACCCCCCTTCGTGTATAACCCCCCCTCGTATATAACCCCCCCAAATCGGCGACTAACGTCAATTGCACTCGTGTATAACCCCAGGGGGGTTATACACGAAGCATGCAAAAATCGGTAGAAATTGAAGGTTTTGCTAGCATGGAGAGGTGTTTTTTAGCGTTTTCTAGCTAAAACAGAGGCTGTAATTGTCTTGTCAGGCAATTTTGAAGCATCTGCCATGTCATGAAGAGTACAAACAAGCCTAAATTACTGACGCGGAAAAAATAATAGGCTCTAAACCCCACTTTTGATAGATGTACTCGTGTATAACCCCCTTCGTGTATAACCCCCTCTCGTATATAACCCCCCCAAATTGGCCACTAATTTTTTGACACCCCCATGGGGTTATATACGAATCATTACAGTATTATACATTACATCAGAACAATGACACACCTGGCAAGACGACTGTTCTAGCGATGTCATAAGTGCTGGGATTCAGTTGTTTACAGGATCGCTGCAAGCTTTGCTCCTCCTGACTTCGCTCCACGTTTGGAACAAAGTTGTGGTTCAGTCTGTTGCTCTGTAAATTTTGATCAATACGCATGGATGTGCCGCAAAGGTCGCAGTATCGGCTGAAAAGGAAACTCAGAGCTTTTTCATTGCCTGCTGCACTGCTGTTTGATCTTCCGCCCCAAAATTTTGGGCCTGGGCACAAATGGTAAATGGTATTGTGGTAAATTACCAGTAGACGTTCTGCCCGCGTTTTCCTGGTAAATGGTAACTCTGGTAACTTACCAGTAGAAGACGTTCTGCCCGTTTTTCTGGTAAGTGGTAAACGGTAAATGGTAATTCTGGCAACTTACCAGTAGGAGCCGTTTACCATTTAGACCATTTACCACCAGTAGGAGACGTTTACCATTTAGGCTACCACTTACCAGGAAATTGTAACTTACCAGTAGGAAACGTTCTGTCCATTCTCCTGTTTGACGACGACCGCCGACTCCCGGTCGCAGACTTCCTTGAAGAGTCCGTTGATGACAGCCACGTTGAACTTCTTCTCGGGGACCACCGGGTAGGGGAAGTCGAGGCGGAAGAAGGAGTCGCGGTTGCCGACCAGCGGCACGCTCAGCACCACGCGCATCTCGCCGCTGATGTGCGGGAGGGGGCGGTCGAGGCGGACGTTGCGGAAGCGGATGCGGTAGGTGTCCGGCGCGTGGATGAAGTTCACCCGCTTCCCGTTGACGTCCTCGATGAAGATGTCGTTCTCGTTGATGTGGATCGTGTTCGGAACTGAAAAAGCCTTTTATTTATATTTAGGCCTATTTATTTATTTATTTATTTATTTATTTATTTATTTATTTATTTATTTATTTATTTATTTATTTATTAATTTATTAGCCAACTGTACTAAATACCGTATACCTCCACGGCAGCTATGAACCCTGGCATCTTCCAACATGATGTACAGGTCATCTCCAGTTTGCACTTGGCCATACGCAAGTGCCACCAAGGCGCACAATATCGTCAACCACCGTAATAACATGGTGATACAAGCTTCTTAACCAGTACTGAATATGACTGCCAAATCCACTACTTTATGAGAACGTATGAGAACTGAAAAACGGAGCGCCAGTACATAAGGTTCTCATTTATGAGAACTTGTGCGACTCTGTTCTCACAAAACATGTACTCCTAGAAGGGGTTCAGCACAAAACATGTACTCCTAGAAGGGGCCTTCTGGCCTCTCTAGGAGTACATGTTTTGTGCAGAACAGAATCGCAGGAGTACATGTTTTGTGAGAACAGAGTCGCACAAGTTCTCATAAATGACACCCTTATGTACTGGCGCTCCGTTTTTCAGTTCTCATACGTTCTCATAAAGTAGTGGATTTGGCAGTCATATTCAGTACTGGTTAAGCACAATGGCCTATTGATGGCGTTTTTGTATATTTATTCAGCACTGATGAGATGTCAAGTTTAGAGAAAATAGCCGATGATATACGTACGTAGACAGACAGTTGTGGTGTGGATGTGTAGGCGGTGTTATGATAATTTTTCCAAGTCCGGGATGATGAGTGTGAGAGAAAGTGAGCAGGGGAATCTTGATCTTAAATTAAATCGCAATGCTGTTTACGCTTCGAAGTCGATCGGCGTTAAAGGATCGTGTACCTACACGTGTTGTGTCGTCAGTCAGCATAAACGCTAAACCGCTCCCAATCTACGTCTCGCGTTTCTGTGTGGGGGCTGCGGTATATAAGACTGCAAGGCTTGTGGATGTTTCTACGTCGACGACAGGGCATGCGCCATCAAGAAGACGGGTTTCGGTCCTTAAACGGAGCGTTTTACGCCCACGATAACAATAATAAAATCATTAACGTAACGTGTACGTAAAGTACATGGCAAGGCAGCCAATGTAGTATGCAATGCATGCATGAATGCGGTGTGTCGCGTGCACCTGTAGAACATGCACTTAAAAACAAGTGTGAACGTGGTACGTATGTAGGTAGGTGGTATGAACGTGTGGGGAAATTTGGACCATACCATCGCTATCACATCACACCGTTTTATGTTTTACATAAGTATCTGCGATCTTTGGGGCTTTGGGTTGGAACTTGGGTGGGAATGGGATGGGATGCAGAAAGTGCTGCAGAAAGTTGATGAAAAGGGCAACGGTGAGTTTGCACTTTGTACAATCTAAACTGGAGTTTGCCTACACACTACACTGCTTTACACAACCTGGAGCTTGTAATCTACACAGTTTGCTCGATTCGACCGTACAAAACGAACATTTTGGGCACACTATAAGCAGGGGCGTGGGCCAGAACTTCTTCCGGCCCAAATTGACCCATTCTAACCTATACCACGTTCTTCTCCGGCAGTAAAAGTTTGGGTCGGCGTCACATGGGCATTTGCGGCTGCATTGCGTTGTGTTAGTTAACCCATACACACTCGACGATATGCATGTCACTCTGGGGTGCTTTTTGTGATTGAAGTGTCAATTGCGTGAATAAAAATTGCGCCACCAGCTCCGGAACTTTGAGTGGGCGACAAAACGAGCACTTTCAGACTTACGTGAAGATCTACCTACCTACTGGTACTACCTACCGTACAGTATGTACTATTACCGAGCGCCCAACGGAAAGCGTATTACGCACCTGTAGTACTCACTTATGTACTACTGTTTATGTATGTACGTACATACATGTACTACTGTAAGTACATTAGGATACCAAGGATCCTCGGCAACAAAATGCAGTACTACACTACGTAGCATACTAGTGGTACGTAGTGCGCCACACCGTACCTTATGCAGTTGATGTCCGGGAATATCGTGCACCAAAATGCCCTTCCCATTCGGCTTTCTTGCTGAATAGGACGCATAGAAGTGCTTCAGGATTCTCTGGTAGTTCTTGCTGTCCAATCGGTTGTTGCCGTCGAAGATGCACGCGTCAGTGGCACCTCGAGCCGATATGCCAGCCCAAAAGTGCACTTTGGCGGGATGCTTTACTCGCTGGTGCAAGCATTTGACAGTGTCAGAATACTTTGCGGAACCGCCTCTTCGTTGCCCGTTCGATCATTACTGTACACTCATCAGTGAAGATATGTCTGTTCATACGAGCGGGGTGCTTCAATTGCTTCTCGTACCACACCACCCGTTTTTCCTTATTAGCTTGTCTGATGAACTGACAGTACCGGCGTGTTTGAGCAGACCCAACCGAGTTCTCTACGGTAGCGCCTGATCGTTCGAGCCATTGATCTTCGTGCCAAGTTTCTGCTCAATTTCATAGGCCAGGCTATGAGACTAGATCTTATTCCGTCCGCGTCTCGAAGTATTGCAAAATCTCTGCTGAAGCTTTTTCTGGGCTTTCCTTGGTTGAAACCGATGAGCCACGGTTCCATCTCTTGATGTCACGACGAATCACACGCTTCATTCCAGTCACAGGCACATGAATATGCTGTAAGAAATAAAAATGACCATACAACTGGCTAATATGCTGACAAATATGTAAAATGCAACAATTTCAATTCGCGCTGTCTCTATGCCTTGTATGTGTTCAATGCATGTACAATACGTAACATCGACGAATATTGCCACTGGTATAAGCGTTGTGATTTTACAATGCATACGTACAGTACATAGGTACACTACATAGAACCGTGACCGTCCAACAAGAAACCGCATGCGGTTCTTGACCTGGCTTTTCACAAGAGAGAAAATGATTCCTGCTGAATCACACCGTTAGTTACTCATTGCTACGTGTACCTACTTGAAGCGGTAACAGCGAGAAGCACTATTAAGCGGGAAAAGCGCAAACATTCTCATTTATTGTCCACTTTTCATTGTGCAATGAAGCTGATTGTTGTCAATAAACGGCAATAATAATAGGTATTTCGGGCAGCCACTCGAAGGTACGTACGCTACATATGTATAACCAACATGAGCAGAATATGGGAAAAACATTTCATCCATATTCCCATCTAGGGGACCAACCAGAACTATGAAAGACTGTCCAGTACTGCCGGGCACTCACTTGAAAGTTCTCAAGAAATTGACACAATGACAAGCCCAGCTATGAATTGAATGTCGATTTCTGTACGTACCTACATATTTAGGATGATGATTACACAACTTTGTAGCAAAAGCTGCATATTGCCTTAGCTTAAGTATTGCCGTTGCTTTTCATTGTAAACGGTCAACGTAACATCGCACCATCATACAAGTGAATTTTGTCCAGCAATTTTCTGAAAATTTCTTTCCCCTGCACCTTGCTCAATCAATCAATATGGCTAGTGACCATCAGCCATCGTACATGTACTGCGCATCAATACCTGGAATGCTGAATCTTTGCCAACTGGTACAACAGTATCATTGAAATTGAAAATTTGATTACTTGTGACTTGCGGGCATGAGCTACGAAGAGTAGAAGTAGACTGGCCCCTAATATAATTTTGCCTAACTGCCACGCACGTCCCTTGTTAGGTGTAGCGTACTGTGGGCGTGGGGTAAATCCGGACACGGGGTAGAGCCGGACACCTAAGCTTTTCTGAACTTGCTAGAATACTTGTCTCAATCGGTCCATTGGTTGCTGAGATATACTGGTGTCCGGGTTTACCCCCAGGTCCGGGTTTACCCTACAGTACCCTACGTACTGTATATAAAAGTTGAGTAAACTGTGCAGGTGATTTCGATAATAATTCTGGGGATGATGACCTACGAAGATGTGCACAGTCATCAGCTGGAGCTGTATCCTGGAGAGAGCTTCACTCTGGTCACGTCTATTCTGTCAGTGGTTCTCACTCTGTTCGGATGTCTCGCCCTGTCAGCGCCCAAAAGTCCGCTCCTGCAGAACGTCATCCCAACCTACAGAATGGTACACACACGTACAGCTTACATACATACATACATACATACATACATACCGTAGTACTGTACTGTACGTTCTAGCAGGTAGTGTACAATGTGATTGTACACAAAGTACAGTACAGATGTACGTACGACACGACGTAACCATCCACAAACGAATGTACATGCGTACGCTGAGGCTTGAATGTATACGACGTACATGATTGTACGTACTGTACGAATGTGTACATAACATACTCTAGAGGATTCGGGCTTAGGCTTCGAGCCGTTAGGCTTTTGGCTTAGGCCTAGGCTTAGGCTTAGACATAGGCTTAGGGTTAGGGTTAGGCATAGATTTTGGCGTGGAGGTTAAAGCTGGAGGTTGACCTTGTTTCAGGCTTGGTTCAGTTTTGTAATACTGCTTCTGATGTGGGTGATAGCTGGCAGTATCGAAGTGTGGCATACGATCGAGCTGCGAATCAATCTGAGACCGGAAATTCTGCGAATGAGTAAACGAACGCAGGCGGAAATGTACGGACTGCACAAACGATATCAAATTCGAGCTGCATTGGCGGTAAGAGCGGTAAGCTTTTCTCAGTTTTATACGATTTAACGAGCAGGTTTATCCATAGGTACTACGTGTAGTATGGGGTGAAGTCGGACTCCAGGATAACTCTAACTCGTGTGCAAAGAAAAGAAGGGCGGACCAAAAACAAACCGGGCGGTTGCTCCTCCCCCTCATCGACGGAGGGGGCGTCGGTTACACTCACTTCCAGTTACAATTGGTAGCTAATGCAAGTAGGAGGGCGCAGGCAAAACTCCCGCCCCGCACTCCATCTAAGAAAGAAGAAGCTAAAACTCAACAAAAAGAAAAAAAAAATCCAAGTTCTCTACCCAGGGGCACGGGGGGGGGGCGGGGGCGAGCGAGCCCCCCGTTTTTGCCCTTACGACCTCAGTCGTAAGGGCTACCATGTTGAGTTGCCCTCATCATAGGGGTATAGGGGTCTTACGTAGTATGCTGTAGGATAGGGTTACGTACTGTGTAGGTATAGGAGAAATTTCAAATTTTCAATTTGGCGATCCTACGTATGTGGCGGCGATACGTCCCATTACAAAGTTTCGTTGACGGGTCGGAGTGTTTAGTGTTTCGTTGACGTTTTGTAGATTTTAGTGTTTCGTTGACGTTTTGGAGGTTTAGTGTTTCGTTGACATTTTTGCGAAAAATTTGGTCGATCCCGGGTTCGAATCTCACACCAGCCCATCCCGTAGGATTAGAAGACGAAAGCTCTATCGCCTACACCATCGCGACGAACTGGGCAAACGATGAAAACACAGGATAAGTAGTTGAGCTCAGAGGAAATAATTTGCATATAGGGGAAAAGGGAAAAACATGTGCTTTAGGGAGTAATTTGCAAAGGAAATGTCGACAGTTGATGCAAGAACCTAATTTACATGAAAGGAACAGTGTGTTAAAGAGTGGAATTTGCATAAGAAAAATAAAAATGTGACGAAAATTGAGACACGTCACAGACTAGTTATTTTGTGCTTTTGCTCAGTTGCTGAGCAGCGGCGCTATTGCATTGAAGAATCACAGGGGAAAAATTGTGCATAGTCAGTGAGAAAGGGAAGGATTTTCTTCTGAAAGGATGGTATCTTCAACAGCAATTCAAAAGGAGAACTCTCTTTTGGAAGGAGTGCGTGTTCAAGAGCGATTCAATAAAACAATGCCTGGAATACTGCGGATGAAGAACATCTCAAATGGCAGGAAAGAAAAGCAGGTAATTTTGAAAAGAAGCTCTGCAGCAGATACAGTACTTATAGCTGTACAATAGATTCATTTCTGGATTGTGTGCATTTTGCAATAGCTAAACAGAAACCAAATTATTATGGGAGCATGCATGATTAGTTTAGTGTTTAGCTACTGCAAGAAACAACGAAAGATCGCCTCAAGGCGCCAAAAGACAGATCACCTGTAATGGTGCCAGTAACATCACTTGTGCAAAGATCAGCTAAAGATTCCTCAAATAGTGATACAAACCAATACCAGTGCAGGAAAGCACGATTTACGACAATGGATGAAAATACCTCTGGATAAATCCAATAGAAACACAGATTCAGGTTCATGTCAACGAAACTGTGAATATGTGACCAATATGGTGCTGTGTCCCCTGATACTGTACTTCCCCGATTATGCACACCGTTTTTCTCTGCTTACGAACCTGCTTTACCCATTCCGCCTGACAGGACTGAAAGGTTTTTAAGGCGCAGGGGTTAACCAACTCTCAAGACGAACATCAGCCAACCTCTCAGGTCGCTTCTCACAAAAAAACAGCGCAATTCTAAGCTGCTCCAACACTTCACCTTTGCAACAATTCCCTAAAACCTGCCTATTGTAAGGGCATCACTCATGTTTGGCCCTCAGGACAAACATTAGCTAATCTCCCATACAGCATATCTAAAAAGCCACCACCATCTTCTGCAAATAAGCTCCTCAATCACTCCAACCAACCTCTCAGGTCGCTTCTCACAAAAAACCAGCGCAATTCTAAGCTGCTCCAACACTTCACCTTTGCAACAATTCCCTAAAACCTGCCTATTGTAAGGGCATCACTCATGTTTGGCCCTCAGGACAAACATTAGCTAATCTCCCATATAGCATATCTGAAAAGCCACCACCCTCTTCTGCAAATAAGCTCCTCAATCACTCCAGCCAACCTCTCAGGTCGCTTCTCACAAAAAACCAGCGCAATTCTAAGCTGCTCCACCACTTCACCTTTGCAACAATTCCCTAAAACCTGCCTATTGTAAGGGCATCACTCATGTTTGGCCCTCAGGACAAACATTAGCTAATCTCCCATACAGCATATCTGAAAAGCCACCACCATCTTCTGCAAATAAGCCCCATAGCATATCTGAAAAGCCACCACCCTTTCCTCCAAAAAAACCCCCCAACCCCCCCGCCCAACCCCCCGGGCCCCTCCCACAAAAAACCAGCGCAATCCAAACCCCCCCCACCCCCCCCCCTTTCCAACAATCCCCAAAACCCTCCCAATGTAAGGGCATCACTCATGGCCCGCCCCCCAAACAAAAACTCACCCACCCCCCCAACATCAAATCAAAAAAACCACCACCATCCTCCAAAAACAACTCCTCACTCATCTTATCAAAAATCTCAAAACTACTTAAAGCCTTTTTAAGACCTGCTTGTTCAATTTTTCTTCATGCTACCGCAGCAGATTTGGTTCTGCCGCATCCTGCATAGGATATTGAGCATGTTTTGAAATTGTATTGGCTTTGGGATGGTAGAATATGCTCTCCATTGTGGTAGAATAGTAGGCAAATCCTCGATTTCTGAGGTCAGCTTTTTTGAGCTGTTTGAGCCGCTTCTGTTGGCCTAGAAAGTTGAAATTTTGCATGCATAAACTTTGAAGCCTTGGCTACCTATTACAAAAGACCGCATTTGAAAATGACACCCCGTTGTGGAGATACAGACACAAACAGCCGGTGAGTATATTATGGAACACCCTATATAGTCTCTAGCCAGTAGGTTAGGAGTTCGCTAATGGCATTCAAAGCGTGATGCGTTGTTTACAAAGCCGTCCCGCAACTTTTTTCTTCAGGTGCGCGAGATTACGCCCTTTCCGACTTTTCCCATGCTAAAAATAAGTAAATAATAAAGGAATAGTAAATAAATAAATAGCCCAGAATCATTTTTAAAAAATAACAATATTATTTTAGGGGTTGGCATTTACGAACGTCCTACTGTTCATCGGGACTCTGCATTTTAGTGCAACCTCTCCCCGTCATGCTCCAGTGTCAAATGCGTGACAATCGGAAAAAAATCAAGCCACAGTAATTCTAATTATATCACTACATTGATTAGGCCTATCAAATAAAAATGGGAAAATAGTGCTGTACTTGTTTTGATTATTTTTGCTGGTCGGGCATGCAACTATAATATAATATGTATTCATTTGCACGATTTTATATCGATGCCATTGCATGGCATGGTTTAGTATTGGTGTATGGTGAATGTTTTGTTTCTACAGCTAGGTACCCATAACTGTGCAACATAGAAATATCATAAAGTGAAACGGTGATACAATATTTTTTCCGACCATGAGTTGAGTAGTGAGTACTGTAATCATCGCTTTTTAATGAAGACTCATATTTCGACGTATTTTGCCTGTTGCAGGCTAAGAAAATACAGCACCATGTTCACGAAGCACATGGCCTGAAACAAAAAACATTATCCACATATTCTTGTCTATAGGATAGAGTACTGTGGGGTAAACCCGGTCATGGGGTAAATCGTAAACCCGGCGACCTAATAAGCTCCTAATAAGCTAATAAACTGCTGTTTTAGCAAAAAATGATGAAACCAAAATATTCTAGCTTATCTGAGGAGAGTTCAAGAAATGTCGATTGGTATCCCAATTGTCTCAATCGGTCCACTAGTTGCTGTGATACGCAGCCGCGGATTTTCCCATGGCCGGGTTTACCCCATAGTACCCGGTGTATTTGAATGTTTCGAAATGGTTTAAAGTAATTAGTTTCTTACAGCAGCCGCAATGCGTCGCTCGAAGAAGCTGGAATAATAGCTGCCTTTCCAGCTGTCGTGTGTAATCGCAACCCACAGTTCAACGATTCCCGCCGCCAAAAATGCCAGAGCAGCCAAAATACAGTAGACGTAAGCCTAAAATGGCATCTTGACTATTGCAACGCTTCGTGTATAATCCTTGTATAATTCGTTTAACCCCCTCACCTGGTGACTAACGTTTCTCCCTTGGGGTTATGCACAAAGCTTTACAGTAGTATCACAAAGGCAAAATGCATATATGTAGGTACAGGGTGTCTCACGTAGATCTCCCTAACGATCAAGCCTTATAACTTCCGTATTACAACAGATATCAAACTGAAATTTTGTTCCCAGAAACCCAAGAATACGCCAAATTTTGTGGCAAAATTTGAGCCAGATAGGTCAAGTAGGGATGAAATAACGAGCTTGCAAATTTGCGACCACGTTTTTCAACATTTTCCGCACTGAGCATGGTTTTGAGATTAGAATCTTTTGCTCACCATGGTCAAGCTGCTCATCCAGCATGGAAATATGGTGGAACAACAATGGCTGAGCGTCATCACAGTCCAGAACACAAAGGATTCAAAAATACAGGCGATTTACCGCGCATAACAGCCTTCAAGGGGCCGTCAAGGTCAATAGTGGCACCCACTGATTTCAAAATGTTGAAAAACGTGGTCACAAATTTGCAAGCTCGTAATTTCATCCCTACTTGACCTATCAGACTCAAATTTTGCCACAAAGTTTGGCGCATTCTTCGGTTTCTGGGGATAAAAATTTCAGCTTGATATCTACAGTAATACAGGAGTTATAAGGCTGGATCATTAGGGAGATCAACGTGAGACACCCTGTAGAAGAATTCTTGCTTGCTAGGGGAAGAATGGACCACATAGTGTAAACTAAAGAAACCAACCCTGGCGCAGATTCGCACCAAATAAATATTTGGGGTTTTTAAATTGGGTTTTATGAAACCAAATAATTGGGTATCTAAATAATTGGATATTTCAAAACCCCAAATAATTGGGGCGAATCTGCGCCAGAGATATGCTCTGTTTCGTTTGCATTACGTCCTCCATTACATGCAGAATTATATATTTTTGGTTCGCAATTATAGCAGTTTTCGTTACAAAATTATGGCATTGACAGGCTCTGCAGGCGCCTTGGTGGAGATTGAGAAAGAGGACGAACAGCAGAATCGCCGTAATCAGCAGACACATGCCAGCCACGAAGCCGGTGTAATGCTCCGCTGATACCAACAGAGAGTAGCCTCGCTCACCCTCCTTGATATTCTCCCAATAGATCAGGCACAGAATAATGACGCAGAAAAGCTGAAACAATAAGGAAATAAGGATGACTCCCATTGGGGACATTCCGAGCAGACTTTGTAACCAAAATTGTTGTTGTTGGACGCAACCCGCTTGATGTCACAAACGGTCATGAGCTACTAACGGTATGTAGCAGTTCTGTTTTTATTTATTTTTATATTGAGACCCATTTATATATATTTATTTATTTATTTATTTATTTATTTATTTATTTATTTATTAACTTTGGCCTATTTAATTAATTATTTATTTATTTAGGCTTATTTATTTATTTATCTATTTACTCATTTATTCAAGCTATTTATTTATTTATTCATTTACAATTTGCAGCCATTTCAGCAGTCCAGGAATAGAGCAGCAATAGTGAGTGCGCATGTGAATATCGTTCGCCATTCTAACCGATCCAGGCGTTCTTGTAACTCTGGTGATCTCTGTTCGAGTGGTTCGTATGACTGGCATAGTTATTCTACTTGTGGGTGTAGCTCTTCAGACCTCACTCGCCTCCAGTATTATGTTTGCTCTCAGGTTGTACTTAGGTATAGGCTCACATCTCACGTATTCACCCCAATTCCACGACCAAATCGCTTTGCATAAAAACGTTTCGAAGGTGCAAAATGAGACATTTCAGGTGTTCCAAACAGGGTATGGAGTGCCTGAGCTGACGAGTCTATCACGTGAGTATGACAACTTGCGAGAATATACCAAGCTGAGATGGCACACAGGTTCAGCCCAAAACGCATTGGAAAGGGAAATGATGCAGTTTTTTTCTGTCTGAACAGTGGACTATTCTGCGCCCACCTCGCCCAGACACATCCCTACTGGAGCTTACGTACATTGAAGCCAGTGAATTGCATCAGATTATGCGCACAATGCGGACTGGATGACCGCTTTCGCAACGATATGCTCCATCTCAGGCCTGCTCCCGGAAAGCATTATGACAGGTATAGGGTACTGCGGGGTAAACCCGGACTGACACCTAATCTTCTGAACTTGCCGCGTCAGCAGATATGAACAACATTAGCTAGTAGATATTCAAAGAGGCAGCGGTGAGAAGGAATCGACATTGGAAAAACACTTGTCTATATCGGTCGTATGGTTGCAGAGATGTACCGTACTACGGGTCGGTGTTAGGGTTTACCCCTCCTCGTGTCCGGGTTTACCCCATAGTACCCTATACAGTATATAATTAGGGTATTGTCTCTAGCCTACATGTTGTGTACACACACGCATACTTGCCTGTACTTTGCCACATTCTTTGCTGCAGGAATAATCTGGCGAAAGTCTCCATCAGTTTTGTGAGCATGTTCAAGCAGGTGGTCACCGAAAAGCACTCCGACCTCTTCCAACTACTCTGTGCGTACCGCCCAATTTATTTTGCACTTTTTCTATGTACCTACCACGTACAGTAAGTACGTACCACGTACACACCACAAAACGGGATATTATCAATATGTACAGTTGCACACTCCATCAAAGTACATAGGTAGGTACCACCAGGAGTAATATAATAGGGGAGCGACAAAACGGCCGCTTCAATACAAACGGCGATTTTCAGCCGCAAAGTAGAAGCATAAGCGAGAGAAAAACTGGCACCTAGGTAATCGCTCTCGCTTCTTCTTCTTTCCAATGGTGCCAGCTTCGTTGAAGTAACTCCTCCCATTTATTTTACAGAAAGTAGAGGGTATTGATTGCTGCGATTTTTTATGCAGTCGCCGGATCTGGCGTTGATCGCCAGACTGGCGATCACGCTGCTTTCGCAAACCAGCCATCTATCGCCAGATGAATCGGCCGGGTGTGGCGATCTCCCCGTCCCAGAGCGTCCCGGAGATCTGAGGTTGGGAACCCCTCCTTCCGCTGAGAATAATGGAAGAGGGGGTCCTCGGATTAACGAAGCTGGCACCATTGGAAAGAAAACAATTGGCGAGGGGTTTACCGCAAATGCCGAATTGCACTGAAAAACTAGAAATTTGTATGGCCCAAGCAAGGCAGTGTGTAGCTCCATACCCTGAGAAAATAAATTACATGCCTTCTTTCTAGCGGAACTTGTCATCAGCCTTTTGGTCCACCATTCATGCCAACTTCTCTCTCGAGCTGAAAGAAGAGTCCGCATGGAGCCACACAGTGGAGACCACAGCAACTGAAAATACGCGCCGACCCCGGCGGGGCAGACGGTCCAATCTGCCCGTCCTCTGCGTCATGAGTTCCCACTCTCGCCAGGTGGGATTAAAGCGACTGGCAACCCCAGCAGCAGTATGATGCGCCCGCTCGCTGACTTCTAAAGGCACCAGTGCTTTACCTTCGGGTCAGCACACCCCGACCAGTGGTCGCTGATGAATGTTCGCTTAGTGCCACCTTCTTGGCTCGGGCAATTTTTGGAGTGCCTTGCGGCACTGGACTGGCCCACCGAACGGGCGTTTTGAAAAGGGGGTTTCAGGTGGGGCACCACAGCCGACCCGTGGGGACGGTTGCCAAAAAAAATAGGCGGTCCAAAAAACCTCACGTTGCTGTACAATGAAAATGCTCTCACTATTCGCCTCTCGTTACATCGTATATTTCATTCATCGGCGCCTCCCAATTTGTATATCCCATTTGGCTATTTACGGAGCAATACAGTATGTTGGTTGGTTGGTTACCTTCTGCTATTTATTTACGATAGATCGGACTACATATATGCGTGGAATCGTCATGCATATGTAGGAAGGAAACCAAAACGTGTATTATAAATAAATAGTTTCAGCAACAACGCCCTGAAACATTCTTTAAAATATTCGCGTTGGCCGTCTTCGAAATGTAATTTATTTTCTCAGCTGCACACTGCCTTGCTTGGGCCTACAAATTTCTAGTTTTCCAGTGCAACGGCGAAAAAGAAAAGCGAGAGCGATTACCTAGGTACCCCGCTTGATTGCAAAAAGTTTTGTGGAAGCAGTTTGGAAAATATTTTATTCGAAACGTTTTTTTGAAGCAATTTTGTGGAAAAGGCGTAAATACGTGAGATGTCGACCTATACCTAAGTACAACCTGAGCACAATCGTAATACTATTGAGGCGAGTAGAGTTTGAAGAGCTACACCCACAAGTAGAATAACTATGTTAATCATCAAACTCACTCGAACAAGAGTAGCCAGACAGAAACACCTGGATCGGTTAGAATGGCGAACGATATTCACATGCGCACTCACTATTGCTGCTCTATTCCTATAGTGAAATGGCTGCAAATTGTAAATGAATAAATAAATAAATGCTTGAATGTAAATGAAAAGTAAAAAAAATAGATAAATAAATAAATAAGCCTAAATAAATAAATAATTAATTAAATAGGCCTTAAGTGCATAAATAAATAAATAAATAAAAAAATAAATAAATAAATAAATAAATATATATATAATGGGTCTCAATATAAAAATAAATAAAAACAGAACTGCTAGTCATACCGTTAGTAGCTCATGACCGTTTGTGACATCAAGCGGGTTGCGTCCAACAACAACAATTTTGGTTACAAAGTCTGCTCGGAATGTCCCCAATGGGAGTCATCCTTATTTCCTTATTGTTTCAGCTTTTCTGCGTCATTATTCTGTGTCTGATCTACTGGGAGAATATCAAGGAGGGTGAGCGAGGCTACTCTCTGTTGGTATCAGCGGAGCATTACACCGGCTTCGTGGCTGGCATGTGTCTGCTGATTACGGCAATTCTGCTGTTCGTCCTCTTTCTCAATCTCCACCACGGCGCTGTGTAGAGCCTGTCAATGACATAATTTTGTAAAGCGAAAACTGCTATAATTGCGAAACAAAAATATATGGGTCTGCATGTAGATGGAGGACGTAATTAGTCAAACAAAACAGAGCCATATCTGGCGCAGTTCGCCCCAATTATTTGGGGTTTTGAAATATCCAATTATTTAGAATACCCAATTATTGGTTTCATGATAAAATTTCAAATTAAAAACCCCAAATATTTATTGGAAATCTGCGCCAGGGTTGGTTTCTTTAGTTTACACTATGTGGTCCATTCTTTCCCCCTAGCAAGCAAGAATTACTTCTACAGGGTCTCTCACGTTGATCTCCCTAATGATCCAGCCTTATAACTCCTGTATTACTGTAAATATCAAGCTGAAATTTTTATCCCCAGGAACCCAAGAATGCGCCAAACTTTGTAGGCCAAATTTAGAGTCTGATAGGTAGATAGGGATGAAATTACGAGCTTGCAAATTCTGTGACCACGTTTTTCAACATTTTGAAATCATCGGTGCCACTATTGACCTTGACGGCCCCTTGAAGGCTGTTATTCGCGGTAAATAGCCTGTAATTTTGAATCCTTTGTGTTCTGGACTGTGATGACGCTCAGCCATTGTTGTTCCACCATATTTCCATGCTGGATGAGCAGCTTGACCATGGTGAGCAAAAGATTCTAATCTCAAAACCATGCTCAGTGCGGAAAATGTTGAAAAACGTGGTCGCAAATTTGCAAGCTCGTTATTTCATCCCTACTTGACCTATCTGGCTCAAATTTTGCCACAAAATTTGGCGTATTCTTGGGTTTCTGGGAACAAAATTTCAGTTTGATATCTGTTGTAATACGGAAGTTATAAGGCTTGATCGTTTACGAGGGAGATCTACGTGAGACAACCTGTACCTACATATATTCATTATGCCTTTGTGATAAAACTGTAAAGCTTAGTGCATAAACCCAAGTTAGAAACGTTAGTCACCAGGTGAGGGGGTTAAACGAATTATACAAGGATTATACACGAAGCGTTGCAATAGTCAAGATGCCATTTTAGGCTTTCGTCTACGGTTTTTTGGGTTCTCTGGCAGTTTTTGGGGCGGGAATCGTTTAACTTTGGGTTGCGATTACACACGACAGCTGGAAAGGCAGCTTTTATTCCAGATTCTTCGAGCGACGCATTGCGGCTGCTGTAAGAAACTAATTACTTTAAACCATTTCGAAACATTCAAATACACCGGGTACTATGGGGTAAACCCGGCCATGGGAAAATCCGCGGCTGCGTATCACAGCAGCTAATGGACCGATTGAGACAATTGGGATACCAATCGACATTTCTTTGAACTCTCCTCAGATAAGCTAGAATATTTTGGTTTCATCATGTTTTGCTAAAACAGCAGTTTATTAGCTTATTAGAACCTTATTAGGTCGCCGGGTTTACGGAATTTACCCCATGACCGGTTTACCCCACATGTTACTATCCTATAGACAAGAATATATGGATAATGTTTTTTGTTTCAGGCCATGTGCTTCGTGAACATGGTGCTGTATTTTCTTAGCCTGCAACAGGCAAAATACGTCGAAATATGAGTCTTCATTTAAAAAGCGATGATTACAGTACTCACTACTCAACTCATGGTCGGAAAAAATATTGTATCACCGTTTCACTTTATGATATTTCTATGTTGCACAGTTCTGGGTACCTAGCTGTAGAAACAAAACATTCACCATACACCAATACTAAACCATGCCATGCAATGGCATCGATTAAAATAGTGCAAATGAATACTGTTCATCGGGACTCTGCATTTTAGTGCAACCTCTCCCCGTCATGCTCCAGTGCGAAATGCGTGACAATCGGAAAAAAATCAAGCCACAGTAATTCTAATTATATCACTACATTGATTAGGCCTATCAAATAAAAATGGGAAAATAGTGCTGTACTTGTGTTGATTATTTTTGCTGGTCGGGCATGCAACTATAATATAATATGTATTCATTTGCACGATTTTATATCAATGCCATTGCATGGCATGGTTTAGTATTGGTGTATGGGGAATGTTGCTTGTTTCTACAGCTAGGGTATAACTTTAAGAAATTATCATGGCAACGTGAAGCAGTGATACAGTATTTTTTTCCGACCAGTAGTGAATACTGTAATCATCGCTTTTTATGAAGACTAATATTTTGAAAATATATTGCTGTTGTAGGCTAAAAAAATAACACCATGTTCCCGGAAGCATGGACCCTAGTAAACACAAAAACATTGTCCACCATATTTTCTTGTCTATAGATAGAGTACTGTGGGGTAAACCCGGTCATAGGGGTAAATGGTAAACCCGGCGACCTAATAAGCTCCTAATAAGCTAATAAACTGCTGTTTTAGCAAAAATGATGAAACCAAAATATTCTAGCTTACTCTGAGGAAAGAGTTCAAGATGTCGATTGGTATATACAATATGACTAAATCAGTACACTAGCTCATTGCTGTGCTTCACCAGCCGCAGGATTTTGCCCCATGGCCCGGTTTCCCCATACATACCCGGTGTTATTTTGAATGTTTCGAATGGTTTACCCCCTTAAGTAGTAGTTTCTTACAGCAGCCGCAGTGCGTCACTGAAAAGCTGGAATAATAGCTGCCTTCCAGCTGCTCATATGTAATCGCAACCCACGGCTCGAGGGGATTCCCGGCCGCCAAAATGGGCACCAAAAAGTGGGGCTCAACGTAAGCCAAAATGGGCATCTTGACTATTGCAACACTATATATAATTGCTCTATAATTCGTTTAGCCCCTCACTGACGTTTTCCAGGGTTATGCACAAACTACAGTAGAGGCAAAGGCAAAATGGGTGGGTTTAGGGTACAGGGTGTCCTCGCGTAGATCTCACCCCCTAACGATTGAGCCTAATAATTTTCTTTTTCAGTACTCAAGCGGAGTATCAAATTGAAATTTTTGTTCCCAGAAAACCCAAAACACGCCAAATTTTGTGGGAAATTTGAGCCAAGATGCAGCTGCAAGTAGGGATGAAAATAACAGACTTACAAATTACGACCACAGTTTTTCAACATTTTTCCGCATTGAGCCGTGGTTTTGAGGGAATCAAATTGTTCCATGGTCACCAATGCTCATCCAGCATGGAAAGTATGGTGGAACGAACGACAAGCTGAGACGTCATGTACATCCCAGAACGCAAAGGATTCAAAAAGTGCCGCGCAATTACGCGCGCATCGTTCGCTTTCAAGGGCGTCAGGGTCGATGGGTGGCACCCAGCTGATTTCAAAATGTTGAAAAACGTATTCACAGATTTTGCAAGCTCATAGGTTTCATCCCCCTATTTGGAGCCCTATCAGACTCAAATTTTGCCACAAAATTAGGCGCATTCTTTGGTTTCTGGGTAAAAAGAGGCTATTTTTCAGCTTGATATTATTACTGCAGGAGTTATAAGGCTGGAAAATGTTAGAGGGAGAATCAACGTGAGACACCCTGTAGAAAATACTGCTTGCGAAAATGGAGCCGCATGATTTAAACTAAAGAAAACCAACCCTGGCGCGGGGGTCGGCACCAAATTCAATATTTTGGGGTTTTTAAATAGGGTTTTATGAAACCAAATAATTGGGTATCTAAATAGTGGACCTATTTCAAAACCCCAAATAATAAGCAATGTACGCCAGGATATGCTCTGTTTCGTTTGCATTAGGTCCCCTCCGTTACGGTGCGGAATATATATTTTTTTGGTTCGCAATTTATAACAGTTTTAGTTACAAGTTATGGCGTAAGGACAGCCTCTGCACGCCATTTGGTGGAGATTGAGAAGAGGACG
The DNA here is from genome assembly GCA_030247985.1 of Epsilonema sp. ZAB3_2. Lineage (NCBI taxonomy): Eukaryota > Metazoa > Nematoda > Chromadorea > Desmodorida > Epsilonematidae > Epsilonema > Epsilonema sp. ZAB3_2. Next base: position 19,885 of record JASAMW010002942.1, read on the forward strand.
AACGGCGGACGCGTGCACCATCCCCGCGAGCCGGTGTAATGCTCCGCTGATACCAACGGGAGTGGCCTCAGGCTCACGACCTCCTTGATATGTTCTCCCAATAGATCAGGGCACAGGGATAATGCGGCGCAGGAAGCTGAAACAAAATAAGGAGACGATGCTTCCCATTGGGGACATTAACTCTTTTCGTAAGCCAAAATTGTTGTTGTTGGACGCAAATGTAGGCAAACAGTCATGACAA